>CAJHUC010002810.1:0-13405 GCA_905146915.1 Ostreobium quekettii
CGCAGCTTTCGCGCCACCGTGGCGGTGGATACCGCCAGTTCGGATGCAATCTCTTCATGAGAATAACCTTCCATTCTGAGAATAGCGATACGGCGCAGCTGATCGTCACGGAGATCTGACAGGAGGCGTGTGAATTCTTCGTCCAGAGCCACCAGGTCGTCAGGAGTTGGTTCCTGCGAGATCAGTTGCTCAAAGCCGAATCCCTGTTCAGAATCTCTGCTCAGCGGCACATGCGTGATGTCACCGCCGCGTTTCTGGGCGGCGCGCTGCCGTGCGTCGTCGGCGATCTTCATGCGGGTGAGTCGCAGCAGCAGCCACCAGAGTTCGTCGCGATTCTGCACTTTGCGAAAACGCCCTGCTCTGGCACCTCGCCAAAGACTGGCGAACACGGACGACGCAATCGACTCCTCGTCGGCAGGACTGCGCCCGGCACGGCGGCCGGCGAGGTCGACCAGCTTGTCGAAGTAGCGCTCCCAGAGCCTCTGGATTGCTTCTGAATCGTCGCCTTCCAGACTGTGCAGCCAGTCGGTGACGGAACCCGTGTCAGAATCACTCATTTGCAACAACTCATTCCGCCAGGTGCACCCGCGTCGCTTTCTGCAAAGCTACTGCGAGATCCGGTCGAATGCAACGTCTTCCGGAACCCCGCACTGTTACCAGGAGTGACCCAGTGGAGTGCTGTGCTGTCAGTGTCAGCACAGAGAGGCAGTTGTGCTTCAGCGTCGGACATTTGTTGAACCGAAGCGTTGTGCTGTGGTCGCGAGCTGCTGAGTCTTCCTGCCAGGATCTGGTGTTCCGACAGGGAGAGAATCTTCGCGACACTGAAGGCCCGGGAACCAGTGCAGCAGTCACTGGTGGGAGGAAGGATGGGGGGAAGGTCGGATTGCCGCTCGGTATCGCTGCCAGAACAGGGTGACAGAGATCACGGCAATCAGCAACAGGTTCACTAAGATGAGCTTACGTCGTACATTGAATTGCGGAACAGGGATCAATCCTGCCTGCACCGGTACGTTGTTGTTGTACAGAACAGATTCGGTGCCTGGAGGCAGATCTTCCGTGCTGAATTCGTTCGCAGAAACAATGGTGTTTCGGTCCTGGTAAATCTTGCGCTCGTTGCGTTCCCTGTCAAAATACCGAGCCATCGGCTCCATGTTGAATCTGGATAAAGCGAACTCATCATCGCTGACCGGCTCATTCATGCGAATGTCCAGCAGACGCGTCGCTCGACTGTATTGCAGCTGTCCTCTGGAATTGTGATGCTCGCGGCGATGCGCCACCGGGACGGTCAGTTCATCCTCGCGCGAATACTCCCACCAGTCCTGATAGCTGCCTCGCTCCGCATGCTGCAGCAAACTGCCTGTCATAAACACCTGGTCGTTGATCTGTGTGAGAGTTTTTGTGACCTGTTCGCCCGACAGGTACTGATAATGGACCTCCCAGGTCACATCGTCCGTCCGAGTCACCTTCACGTCCAGCTTGTCGCTTTCGATCCAGGCTGCCAGCGTGTCCAGCATGAAGTGCATCGGGCGGCCTCCAGATTCCAGCATCCGGCGAGGATCAAACACAGTGGATGTGCGCGTCAGTTCATGACCTGCCTGTGCCGATTCCCGATACAGCATGTGATAGCCACTGGGAGGCTCTGCAAGCTCAGGAAAACCCTGGAGCCTGGTGAACTTTGCGTTTCGATTCATATGCAGGAAATCATCTTTGGTGAGGATGGATTCCTGGTGAAGCGCCGAATCCGTATCGACCGGTACGCTGAACTGTTGCTCACCGTCCTGCGACCGATAGTCCCGACTTCCGATTGTCTGATACGTTGAATACAGGCGATCTGATTCCGGTTCGGTGACGAATTCACCGGTTGCCTGCTGTGTCTGCACATAGAGCCCCTGGAGATAACGCTTCTCGGGTACCCGTTCAATCACACCATTGTCACCGTCGTCTGCGGTGTCGTAAACGTAGATCATGGGATTTTCGCTAAGCGAACGGGACGTTGTCTCAAAACGGCCGCGCCACGTGCGAATCTGTTGAGCGTTATCCGCGATTCCTGCCGCGGTGACGCGCAGGAATCCTGCCGCCTCGTCGTCAGGCATTGCCGGTTGTGCTCCGGAGAGCTCCGCGGTCAGCAATATGATGATGCCCGGAATGACCAATCCACGCGGACTGAGATTTGCAGAGAACAGTTTCATTGTGGTGTACCTGTGCCGTATGAAGTCACAACAAACTGGTAAAACCGTGTGTTGGCGTTAAAGGGTTCGAAAAGTGGTGGTGTCGTGCAGGATGTGCACTAACCCCCCAGCTGACACCCCTGAAGAATGTTGATGGGAGCCGTACACGCACTGCTGCTCTCACCGCGTGAGCATTTGAAACAGGTATAGGGTTCGAGAGCGCCTATGCACGAGGAGTTCACTCCGCTGCCGTAACACAGAGACATTTCCATCTCGGTTGAAGAACAGTCCCAGATGACAGCACATTGGTATGACTCCGTGCTCTTCAGCTTTTGTCCCTGTCCGGGTGGCACGGTGTCGGTGGCCTGCGCCGTGGTTGGTGTCTGGACGCTGGATTTGTTGAGTGAACAGTACGCGCTGACCAGGTCGCAGTACGGCACACACGACTGCGGCCCGGTCACGCAGCCAGCTTCACATGCCAGGCTTTGGACATAGCGGTATTTGCAGTCCTGTGGACTGTCTGCGTACAGATTCACTACGAGCAGCAGCATCAGGACCACCAGAAGTGACTGGAGTGGCAGCTGCGGCGAAAGTTGCAGTCGTTTCATCGCGAATCAGAACCTTTTGTCTGGTTTATTGAACAGATGGCAGTGGATGACGAGTTCGTCGGAACTCACTTCAGATGTCAGTCCCAGTTTCAGCTGGCCCGTTTGGCGTCCAGGCTCGCTGGTAATGGATGTCAGTGTTAAGTGGACTTCACCGTCGTGCCGGCGAACATCGCAGCTCAGCCACGGCGGGCAGGACAGCACAGTCGCCGTCGTGATGTCACCGGCGCGGGAGCTGATTCTGATCTCATCCGATGGAGGCTTGCCGGAGTCGTCTCTGCGGAGATTCGGCATTGTCGGACTGGCGACAAACTCGCCGCGAATCACGGACTGCCAGGGGACGACGATCGTTGGCCGACGGTGACTGGTTGTCTGGATCACGATCTCGCCGCCCAGGTTGCCGACGCCGAGACCGCAAGGGTCCAGAAAAGCCGATACTCGGTACTCCCGCGATGGTGACTCACCTGTCGGCAGCTGTTCCCAGGAAAGCTTAAGGTCGGCCCCGGTAGCTGAGACTGAAATGATGTCGGCGGGATCCAGCACGGATTCCGTGAGCTGAATACGGCGTTCGATCTTTTGATGGCGGAATCCGTCAACAGTCCCGAAATCGATGTATTGAGGGGCAGCCCGAATCGAATCCAGTACGTTGCCGGACACGGTGATTCTGACTCTTTCCGACTTGTCGGAGCGTTCGTCGGTCAGTGACAGATCCACGTGATGAACACTGGATCCGTGTTCCGCAGTCGCGACGCTCATCCGGAACTGATGGGACTCCCCGACTTGCAGTTCAATGTCACCCACCTGTTCCACGACAGTACAGCTGCAGGTTGGCTGGATGTTGTTGATCGTTACCGGCTGAGTACCACTGTTCGTGACGCAGAACTCAGCGGAAACATGCGATGCCGGATTGACCAGACCCAGTGGAATCAACAGGTGATCAATGGATGCAACGGTCTCGCCAACCTTGAATTCTGTGTGTGTGCTGTCGTCTGACAGAATCCAGACCTCACTGAATCCTGCTGCGAGCAGACGGTCTGCCGAAATGAGTCTGGATGTTTGTTCTGATTCCAGTATCTGCACACATGTGTGGTTGCGGTCATCAATGAGTACACTGGTGGCGACGGCAAGTTGATCGTCTGGTCCTTCAAGAATGGCAGGTCGGGACTCAGTCCGGCCAGATTCTGTGAATTTGCCCAGTGAGATTTTCCGAAAGGCTCGTCCGGACTGATTAAGATGCTGTTCGGCAAACTCGCGGGCTGTCGCAAACTCGTGAAACGGTCGAAGCTGTTCCGTCGCCAGCCCAAACTGATCCTGGAAGAACCTGTAGAATACCTCCGCTGTGCTGATGCACTGCAATGGCTCCAGCTTCCGGGCGTTCAGACTGCCGCCGTCTTCGACTTCCGCGTGCAAGTGAACCGACTGCCCACTGATGAAGACCTCTGGTCCTGTGATGGTTAACAGCAGCAGGACGCCTGTGCACAGTGCCGCGACGATATTTGTTGCTCGACTCCACATGGATCAGCTCCCAAATACTTTGCGGACAAGATCCATTTCCCAGGGCGCATAGACCCGCATGACAGTTGCATCACGAAGATGCACAATTGCACGGTCTGCCGGTACGACCGGCGCTGAGGACGGAATGCTCAGGCTGTGAATGCGAGACGCGTCTGCAGCAACAGGCGGGTGCTGTTCTTCACCGAAGTCAGCTCCGTAGCTCAGAATGCAGAAACCTGCCAACTGAGCTGTCTCTGCCGTGACGGACTCGGCGGTCTGCACAAAACTGTCGGCAAGAAGCCCGCAGGACGGACAGCCGCGGTCAGCCAGGAGCACCAGCCAGTCGCCTTTAGCCAGGGCCCCTCCATCGGTGATGCTGTCGAGCAGTGGGAACGGCTGGCCGATCCACTCATCAGCCAGCTCGATGCGTCGGGCAGCGGAAGCCGCCTGCTGCTGTTCAGTCAGTGACAGGATCACTGTCGCGGAAGAAAGCAGCAGCAGCGTCACAATCATCCATCGTTGCGACGAAAGGACGCGGCCCGGCCGTGCTTTGTTGAGGTTAGATTGCATTGGAACCTGGTGAATCAACGAATACATGAAGGACATGCGATTCGGCTGCGTTCGGCACCCTTGCACAGATCGCGATTGAACTGGCAGAAGAAAACATCGAACTCAAACCGCATTGAGACAATCCGATCAACCCAATCGATAACGTTTGAACGGTCGTCACATTCGTTACCGAAGAATGTGGATGCGACCGATCATCTTTTTGCGCACTTCTCCCAAATCTCCTCCGTAAATCTGACTGGCAATGTCGGCGCAGCACCCGTTCGCTGTTTCAGATGGATGGGCGTTTCACCCTGCAGTTTTATTGCTGCCACTGAGCGTTTCTGATCCGCGGACGGACAGTCTTCAGAGCGATTGCGTGCGCGAAAAAAGACGTCCCGTCACTGTCCCGATACTTTTGAATATAGGGTGTATAGGGAGTGCGTGCCATGGGGTGAGTCTGGGCGTGCTGTTTTCAGCTTTTCAGAGCTGATTTGCACCGATTTTCCGTGGGGGTGTTCACCAGTGGCGTTCATGTCGCAGCACGCGCGGCGGTGACTCATTTCGGGGAACACCTGCCTGGCTGCCGCACAGACAGCTGCTTCAAGACCTAAGTTCAGCAGCCGCGTTCAATGTCTGCCGAGGCGACGTTCTCTGGAGGGAAGAATCTCCAGGCAGGTGGTCCACCAGCCGGTCAGAATCGTTTCCACAAATTCTTCCGGCAGAGACTCTGCGCGCATCTCCGCAGCCAGGCGATGGTGGTCATAGTTCACAGCGACGAACGTTGCGCTGACTGACGCCGCAGACGATGATACATTCGACTGCTGCGAAACAGCATCGTCACCGGTCGAAAGAATCGTGTACCAGACGTTCGTCTGTCCGTTGTTCTCCGGACGGCCAAGCACACCGACGTTCACATAGTGTCGACTGTTTGACAGAGATCGCTGCCAG
Organism: Ostreobium quekettii; assembly: GCA_905146915.1. Classification (NCBI taxonomy): domain Eukaryota; kingdom Viridiplantae; phylum Chlorophyta; class Ulvophyceae; order Bryopsidales; family Ostreobiaceae; genus Ostreobium; species Ostreobium quekettii. The sequence continues at coordinate 5,765 of CAJHUC010002810.1, forward strand.
TGAATTCCCGAATGAGTTCCTGCGATGACGTCTGCATCATGCGCTTCACACAAACGTTCCAGGAAGGCCGTGCTGGTGGTGGACTCCCAGAGAAACTCATTCGTCCGGCGCGGGCTGCCGTGACACAGCAGAATGTTCAGGCCGTCCATGTTCAGCCGCCGGTCTGGTGGCAGGGAACGCAGCCAGGCTTTGTTGTCAGGCGATGTGTTTGCCAGCGTGTAGTCATAACTCAGCTGAGCGAAATAGTTGTCACGCGGGTCGGTGTATCCGCACTGGCAGTTGTCCAGCTGGTTTCCAATGCTGTCGTCGTAGTTTCCCTGGATGCATTCGATGTTGTGGTCGCGGAGAATCGGAAAGACCCGATTGGGATGAGGGCCGAATGCACCGAGGTCACCCAGGCAGTACATCGTCTTCACACCTCGTGACAAAGCGTCGTCCACAGCGGCCTGCAGCGCCAGGTAGTTGCTGTACAGTCCTCCAAACAGAGCCAGTTTCATGTTGCGGCCTGTGGCTTTCCTGGGCGTAACGTGGTGTTGCTGCAGATTGCTCCGTGCTGATAACACGTGTAACACGCTCCATGCTTCATCTCAAACGGCTGCAGCGAATCCGTCAGCGCGTCTCCCATTCGAGCATCCGGTGACTCCAGCAGGATCGGACACACATAGACGCCACGACTGGTCATGATCCTGCTGTGGTGACACAGCAGCTGATCTTTGTCGAAGTTCTGCATCATGTCTGCAGTGATTCGTTCGGTGATCGCATAGCCTTCGGTTCGCTGCTGCTCGGCACCCAGCTTCAGTCGCGGCAGAATCTTGAGGCGTGGGCGGCTGCAGCCATAGGTCTGCAGTACGGATCGGAAGTCTTCGAGGATCGTCTGGCTTTCTGCATCATCCCAGGTTTGCGTCATGGTGATGATTGGCAGAAATCCGGCATCGCACAGCAGGCGAACCCCCTGCATCGCTTTCAAAAACGTCCCCTCCCCTCGAATCGGATCATTGATGTGGGGAGACGGCCCGTCGATCGACACTCGAAACTCCAGACTGTAGCGACTGTTCTGTTCTGCGGCATGCAGTTCCGTCAGCCACTCCGGTTTGAGGACGGTGCCGTTGGTGAGCACCGTGGCCGGACCGAGCTGAAGTGTCCGTGTGAGCATGGCACGCAGCTCTTTGTTCAGAAACGGTTCGCCTCCGGTGAAGTAGTACTCCCGCACACCATGCTGCAGGGATTCCTGCAGGGCGGCTTCGACATCTGCCAGTGTGAGAAAGTCGAAGCTGTGGTTCCGGGGACTACAGCTGATGAAGCAGTGATGGCAGGTCAGATTGCAGACAGTGCCGGCCACCTGAAACCAGAGTTCGTCCAGGGACCGAAGTTCAATCCGCGGGATGGCTGGTGTTGATGCTGTCACGTGGCCGCTTCCTCCGGCGACAGGACGGAATCAAACAGCTGTTCCACCTGTTCCAGACCATTTTTCAACAGAAAGCGGGAGGTGCGGCCGTAGCTGGCGGCTCCCAGAATAAACATGCCAGGTTCAGGATTCTTAAGCAGTTCCGGACCCGGTGCGGTCTGGCTGAGGCAGTCTGCGGATGTGTCTCCCAGCAGATGGGCGGCCAGTTTGATGGGACCATCGGTGGCATAGCACCGGTGGATCTGCAGCTCCTCGTACGGACGAGGGTCCGGCCGAAATCCCGGATTGGCCACGATTCGGGAACATTCCAGGCGTTGCTGTCGACCATCCTCAAATGACAGCTCCAGCGAAAACCCGGACGCGCGTCTGCCAATCGACTCCACTTCTGCCCCGGCGATCCACTCCACAGCCGAGTCTGGTTGTGTGGCCAGGCGATTGGCCTGCTCCGTGAGACGTCGTCGTTCCGCCAGACTGTCGTCGGCGACGGGGATGATCGGCACGTCCCGGTCGCCACGGGTGAGCCATGAGATTCTGGACCCCTGTTGTTCCAGCAGACAGACAGATGTTGCTGCCGAATAGCCGCTGCCAATCACGGCGACGTGATCCGCCGGACTCGTCGCCGTTGACGGATTCGCAATTTCATAGTCAGTGGCGGACAGGCAGTTGCGTTCCCCCGGACAGGGAATTCCGCCGGTTCCTGCAAAGCGGTGTTGTGCTGTGAATCCCGTGCAGTCCAGCAACAGGTCGGCTTCTATGGTGTCTTCTACGTCCTCCGAATTCTCAATCAACAGGCGAAACGGAGCCTCTGCCCGTTCGGGCTGTCCGATCAAATTCGACTTTCCGCAATGATGCCGGCTGGCGGCGATCAGTCGTGTCGATGTCTGAATGCGCTGCCGGAGGGCCTCACAGCGAGCAAGCGGCAGCAGATATTCCTGGAGGTACTCGTCGCCGGTCAGTAGGGAGTCTGCATCCGGCAGCCTGCCGGTTTCTGCCACGATTCGGCGTCCGGTTTCCGTGCTGTTCATGGCAAACGGTGTGAACAAACGGACGTGCGACCACCGACGAATGGCGGCTCCCACGGCACCACGTTCGATCACGCGCACGTCGTAGCCATGGAGGACAGCCTGCAGCGCCGCATGCAGGCCAATGGGCCCGGCTCCCACAACGACGACACGTTTCATCAGCCTGTCACCCTGCGCCTGGATCATGAGTATTCGAAAAGAACGACCGGCCGACCGCGGAATACGGTCCGAAGTCTCCTTCCATGGTGCGTCTTACACAATCTGCCAGACGATGAGAAGCCGCTTCCAGAGCACACCCTCCGTGTGTGAATCGGCTCACAGCCGGAAGGAATCTCCCGCAGATTTGCTCCGCTGGTCCGTCATCAATACGTCCGCCGCGACCAGGCCACATCTCTCCGTGTTGCCAAAAGTCAACAAACCGATCCATGGCAGTCATCTGAACTCACTGGCCGCATGTCGGCTGGAAGCCCCCGCCGTTGTTCTTTTGTTCTCTCGGTTGCCCAAAACGCCTCCCTAGGATGCGTTCGCTCATGACTGTGCGGTATCTCACCGAGTCACGCGGTCTACGCATTCAAAAGAGGCAACATCAGAGATAAATACAGCAGAAAGTGGGATTGATGAGCAAAGCACCGGGGCATTCGCCGGAGAATCTCGCGTCGATTGAATCACTGGAGCCCATGGTTCTGATGTCCGCGTCACAGGTCGAAGCGACCGCAGGCAACGATGTGTTATTTGCAGACGAAGCCGGTCAGGTCCTGGACGGGCTGGAAGGCGATGATGTACTGCTGGCAACTGGAGGAGACAATGCAGTCTTCGGTGGCGACGGCGACGACACGATCATTCTGTTCGCGGGACACAACGATGTAGATGGCGGCGATGGCGAGGACATCGTGGTTTATGAGAACGGCCGTCGATCAGATTTTGCGGCTCGAAGCTTTGGTGAATCAGGAGTGATGCTGACGGACTGCGGGCGTCGTGATGTACTGACCGGCGTGGAGCTGGTGAGGTTCAACGACGGGACGTACACCGTGGCGGAACTGCGTGGTGACCACCCTCCCGTTGATCCCGAACCGGAATACCGCACGATTGACGGGACCGAAAACAACCTCACAGACACCGAACTGGGGAGTACCGATCAGCCGCTGCTGCGTCTGGCGACCGTGGAATACGGCGACGGCATCTCGACACCGGCGGGCGATGATCGGCCGAGTGCACGAGAGATCAGTAACGTGGTGGCCGATCAGGTCACCACAGAAACGAATGCAGCCGGTCTGTCTGACGCGACATGGCTGTGGGGCCAGTTCATCGACCACGACATTTCCATCACAGAAGGCGCGGAACCAGCGGAACCCTTCAATATTCCGGTGCCGGCTGGTGATCCCGACTTCGATCCGCTGGGTACCGGAGCGGTCGAAATCGGACTCAACCGCAGCGTCTTTGAAGAAGGCAGTGAGCCTCGCGAACAGATTAACCAGATCACGGCCTGGATTGACGGTGGTATGGTCTATGGGTCCGACCAGGAACGCGCGGACGCTCTGCGGGAATTTGAAGGTGGCCGCCTGCTGCTGACGGACGACAATCTGCTGATCTTCAACGAAGCCGGTCTGCCCAATGCCGGTATTACAGGCACCCCGGAAGAACAGGCCGGTCTGTTTCTTGCCGGTGACGTACGAGCCAATGAGAACTCAGCACTGGCGGCCATGCACACACTGTGGGCTCGGGAACACAATCGTATCGCCGATCAGCTGGCTTACGAAAATCCGGAACTGACCGACGAGCAGCTGTATCAGCAGGCGCGGGAAATCGTGATTGCTGAAATCCAGGTGATCACTTACCGCGATTTTCTGCCGGCAATTCTCGGCAACGATGCGATCGCAGAGTACGACGGGTATGACAGCAGCGTTGATCCGACAATTGCCAATGAGTTCTCAACCGCTGCTTATCGGTTCGGACATACTATGCTGTCCGATACGCTCCTGCGTCTCGACAGCGACGGCAACGAAATCGATGCCGGCCATCTGGAGCTAAAGGACGCCTTCTTCAATTCACAGCACATTCTTGACCACGGCATCGACTCCCTGCTGCGTGGAGTTGCCAGCCAGGCGGCCAATGAAATCGACAATCAGGTCATTGACGGAGTCCGCAACTTCCTGTTTGGACCTCCCGGAGCCGGTGGATTCGATCTGGCCTCTCTGAATATCCAGCGAGGACGGGATCACGGTCTGGCTGACTACAACCAGACGCGCATCGATCTGGGACTGGACCCGGTCACTGACTTTGCAGACATCACGTCCGACACCGAACTGCAGGATCGACTGCGGTCTCTGTACGGATCGGTCGACAACATTGATCTGTGGGTCGGCGGACTGGCGGAAGATCATGTTGATGGAGGCTCCATGGGGGAAACATTCCGGTCCATCATTGCGGATCAGTTCGCTCGGCTGCGTGACGGCGACCGGTTCTGGTACGAGAATGTCCTGGACGGCGACGAGCTGGAAGAAGTGGAATCCACCACGCTGGCTGATGTCATCGAGCGGAACACGGATATCTACGGACTGCAGGACGACGTGTTCTTCGTGGTCTGACCTTCCGCAGCGGATCGATCTGGAAAAGCCTGGGAGGGCGAGGCTCCTGCTGAGCTGTTGCCGGGAATTGCGGCGACCAGCGCGCGGCTCAGCAGGAGCTTCGCCCTCCCATAATCAGCTACGAGTTATCTGAGCGTCGCTCGACGCCTGCGTGCGGTGGATGTCTCTGGCGAATCAGCCGCTGGTGGGGCGCTGCCAGGTCGCGGATCGGAATTGAGTGTCACTGTGAAGCCAGCCGGATAGCGGGCTGCCGGATTCGGAAGTCGCAGCAGGCAGCGAAACGTACCGCTGGCGGAGTTGATGACCGGAGACACTGAGACCACATCGGCCGGTAGTACCTTTGTCACCGGGACGCCGGCTCGCAGATCGATCTGCTGTCCGGATTGCACGGAGCCGTACAGCGTCGACGGCAGATGCATTTCCACTTCCAGCACCGACACGTTGGCCATGCTGATCAAAGGTACGGAGGGATCAACGGCGCCCGTCCGCTGATGAATTTCCGTGATCGTACCGTCAAAGGGTGCTGAGACGGTGTATTGGTCGAGTTGAGCTGCCGCCAGCTGGCGTTCCGCTTCGGCGGCCTGCAGGATGTCGTGCTGCTGCTGCACGGCTGCTTCCGCCTGCTCCAGCCCGGCCGTGAGCTCTTCCAGTTCGAATTCAGCGGCAGCGCCTCGCTGCACGACCTCTCGCAAACGATCACGGCGGCGTTCCGCCATCCGCAGGTCAACCTCCGCCCGGCGCAGCGCGCCGGTCAGGTTTGCTTTGACGGTCGCGGCGGCCAGTCGAGCTTCAGGAACTCGATTGTCCAGAGTGATCAGAGGAGTGCCGCGGCGGACCAGCTGCCCTTCCCTCACATGAACTTCCTGAATCGTGCCACGAACCAGCGGCGGCAGATCCGCCTGGTGGGAAGGACGAGCCACTCCGTGATATTCCACTGCAAAACCGGCCGCGGTAACGTCCTCAGACAGGACGGCCGATGGCCGCGCCGCGGATGCTGCGGCCGGTGTGTTCGAGACTGTTGAGACTGGTGTCCTGTCGGACGGCATCATCGAGGCCGCGGAGGCGGCTGCGAGGCTGCACAAAAGAATGGAGAAGCGAAGCATTGCTCGGAGTACCGAATGAGAGTTGATCGAAGAATCAGGCAGTCAGGAGTTTCTGGACAAAACGCATACATTTGCGGGCCGCCCAGGCCGCCACACTTTCATGGCGCCGCGACAGATTCAGGCTGACGCGCGCACCGTGTTCCGTCAGCGAAAGCACTCCCCCGACCGGCAGGATGTCAATCTGAAAGACAGGTTCCAGTGGCCTGCTGGTCACCGGATCCACCACCACGGTGCCTCCTGTGACCTGAGTCAGCATCGTGGCGTCAAAGCGAGTTTCGGCGGCCGGCCGCACACTCAGAATCTGTCCCTGATAAGTGGAGCCTGACCGTCCGGGAATTCGAAAGTCGACCGTTGTTCCGGGCTCTGTCTGCAGACTGCCCAGCTGTTCTTCGTTCACCCAGGTCCGCAGCAGTGGGCGTCCGTCCACGATCACCGCCAGAGGATGACCCTGTGCCAGATAGCGGCCGCGATCTGTGTCGGAAATCAGCTGAACAATCTGCCCGTCGGCGGGTGACGCAACGGTCAGGTCCTCGGCAACGCGAGTGTACTCGGCGACTCGCTGTTGCAGTTCGACAACCGTGCTTTGCTTTCCGGCGGCCAGCACCGGGTCCTGGTCCTGAGCGATCTGCCGATGCACGACAGCTTCCTGCAGAGTGGCCACAGCAATCTTCAGCTGGTCCAGCGTTTGTTGATTATTTAGCTGTAGAATTGGAGTGCCGGCTGAGATGTGTCGCCCGGTTGTCACCGATGTGGTGCTGAGTTCTCCGGGACTGGTGACGTTGATGTAGTGTTCAGCTTCCGCGCCCACAATGCCCTGAGTCACCACACCAAACGGGATCGGGACCAGACAGGCGGCCAATGGCAGGCCAATGAAGACAGCCGCAGCAACCAGACGTGCACGGCCTCGAACCGGTCCCGTCTCCGGACTCTTCAGCAGGAACTGCGTCAACTTGCCGGAGCCCATGATCAGCGTGCTGAGTACGTGGAACGCCGCCAGCAGCAGTCCCACGACAGGGAACTTCAGAGCGACCAGAGCCGCAATGCTGATCACCAGCAGGAAGCGGTAGGCCATGGCCGCGAGTCCGTACACCACCAGTACAGTTTTTCTGGCGGTGGAGTCGCGGGACGGTTCCTGTTGCAGCCCCAGAAACACGGCGGACAGCACGCGTTTGATCTGTGCATCAGCGGCCGGGCGCAGATTTTGAATCCCAATCAGCTCACACAGAATGAAATAGCCGTCGAATTTCATCAGCGGATTGGCGTTAAACAGGATCGTGACCACGCTGGTCATGATCACCAGCTGATAAGCGCACGACTGCAGCATGGGGCTGCCCGCGAATGCCCAGATGAAAACGCAGGGAATGAACACCAGAGATTCAAAGAACATTCCGCCGCACATTACCGCCAGACGCTGAGATCGTTCCGGGAAGCTCCATGCAGACGTCGCATCAACAAAGGCGGCCGGTGTGCCGGCAATCAGGATGGTTCCCATTTCAGGAACGGAGCCACCAAATTTTCGGCAGGCA
>CAJHUC010002812.1:0-33973 GCA_905146915.1 Ostreobium quekettii
GAACTGTATTTGGCCAAGTGTACTTTCACAAGATTGTGTGAACCATGAAAATGCTCGCATAGAATGCACAGATTCACATCCCAGGACCCATAATCTCTGTTGGTTGTTCAACCCAGGATATATTCAGTCCACGTAAGTTGTTTGCCAGGCATTTTCCAGACAGTCCTCACTAGCAGCAAACAAACATGGTCTACAAGAGCACATCATGGGGATGCCTAGTGCCCACCTTCTGCATCAGAATAACGGACTCCAAGTCTGTGCCCTCCTTCAGGGCGTCTGCGGCCTTAGCAGCCAGTTCTGAATTTGCCAGCACCACCAGAGCACTGTTGGTTTGCTTGCGCTTCTTCTTCGACTTTGTTGCCAAGGCCTCACGCATCACCACTGCAGTCACTGGCCCAAAAGCACTGAACAGCTCCCTGAGGGTCTGCTCCGTTTCATCTTGTTTGCCTCTGTTCCATGTCACTTTCACGATCTGCGAGAGTTCAGGGACGTGAGAATGGCATCCTCGCCTCCCTGTTGGCACAGATCCACTCCCTTATAATCTGGCCCCCCAAAGCTCTGATACAAAAGCATTGTGTACACTCAAGCATATCTGGACCAAAACTGTCATGCAGCATGGTTGGGTTGGAGAGATAGCAGTTGTGATCAGAAAATGGCCTAGGCTTTAGACAAATCTGAAGGAATGGATACCTGCATGACTTACAGAGCAACCCTTGTGATGGTCAAGAAGGCAAGCGATCTTGCCATGCACATACAAGTTGTGGATGACCACAAGCAACTGCCCACTCCCAAAGCATATTTGAATCCTTTTCTTTCTTCTGAAATGGTGCATGTGCTAAATTAGTAGCTTCTTGAGATATGATCTTGTGGACAACTTGGACAACTCTGAGGATGCAGCAATACCCTCCAAATCATGCCTCACAGCAGCAGTTGAAAATCTGTCAAACATGGTGGGGCTTGCTGGTAGCAACATTTCATCCAAAGAAGGTAAAACGGTGCATCTGTGGGTATGCTTCACTCCAACTGAAGAAGATGAATCACAGCTCCTCTCAGTCCATGGGACAATGCGGGCAAGGATGTAAGCAAAGATCTTTACAAGGTAAACTATTCCATCGCAGATGCAGACTGTGCTGTCATGACTATGTGACTGACTTGAGTCCACAGGTTTCTTGCTACAAGCAACTGACGCATGGTCTAACAACAATGCTGCGATTTTCATTGCCAGCAACCATACCTCTTCCTCCAGCTGGTTCCCCAGTGGACCTCCACTCTTTCGTATCTTGCTGCTGTTGCTGTTGCACCTGCTGCTGCTGCCGCTGCTGCTGCTTCGCAATCTGCTCATCCTCCATTTTCTTTCTCAACCGCTGCAGTTCTACCTGCCCGCCACATACAATGAGCCCAGAGGTCACACATGACAGCTTCTGAAGCAAACTGCTTGGACTGCTGTGCACTCAAGACTTCGCATGTTCTTGCCTTCAAGCGTTCTCTTGCTCGCTCCTCCTCGGTTCTTTCCTCAGCTGCCTGCCGTTCTTTCACCTCCAATTCTTCCATCATTCGCCTGCGTTTCTCACTGTGGTGAGACAGGCGTTCTTCACGTTGTGCTTTGGCCCTGGCAGGGAACATATGAATCCATCGGTCAGCCACACATGCCAAACCAGCTGGCTGCTGAATGAGGTGCCCCAAATCAAGCAAGCCTTCTATTGCATTCTCTCCTCAACAGTGATCAGATACTATTGTTTGGGAGTGAGGTGGCATAATTTGTAAACTGATGTGAGAAATTGGTGCAGAACCTGCGGTCAGGTCACTATACCTGAGTAGGTCATCGAAAGCGAGCCGGGCATCCTTGTCTGATAGCAGCTCATATGCCTTGTTCAATAGCAGGAAAGCTGCACAGATCACAAAAAGCACTCTCAAGAATCACAGGCCCAACCCACTGTATCAATGGCAGTTGGTAGGTTTCTCGACTACAGTATTTGCTACCTGTTATTTCAGTGGCAGCAATTGTGTCTGTCCCTATTGCACACAGTATTGAGACACTGCACAGAAATGACAGACACCGTGGGTGGTACTTCAAGACAAGGGCAAAAAAGCACCAGGCTTCACACCATCTTCTTGAGCCCTTGCGAAAAGGTGCATCACAACAAATGTGCAAACGTGTAGTGGGAGGTAGTGCTGTGTTCCCAGAACGAAAATTATGACAAAAATTGAAGTCAACATGCCAAACCAATGGCGTACACCAATTGCATCACTCCTTCCCTGTCAACACGTGCAATCTGATCTTGCACACAATCAAAACACTCATAACGCGAAGCTGTTGTTCTTCCAGGGGAAGAAAGGCTGCCATTCGCACACCTGCCTATATGAGCAACCTGTTGATCATGTATAGAGCCAACTCTCAACACAGGTGTCGTTGTTGCTAAAATGTGGCCAAACAAACTGCATTCCTGTTAACATCACCTCCATTAGGCAACTGGAGCGAATGCCTGGCTTTCGGTCGATAATGGCATCTATATCTCCGCTTCAAAAGAGGTCTTCGTGGTACAGGAGCAGCACATCAGGGCTGCCCCAGCCTTGCCGAAAGCTGCTGGGACAAGCTGGCCCATTGGTCTGGAAAAGCAACAGATGCGCCGGTGCGATGGAGGGCACCTCACGCCAGCAAAATTTCGGTGGGCTCCTCCCGCAGCAACCTCGCGAACAGCGCACGCGAGCCTATGCGCTTCCAACGCACAAGTCCGCGCCGTCGGTTCAGGTCCGTACGTCCGCGCCCAGCCACACAGTTCAAAACCACCGGTGTGCTGCTCCCCTCGCAGAGAGCCGCAACCCCACAGTTGCATGCATTCTGAGGCCCCTCGACTCTTCACGAGTGTGCCGAGAGCGTCCTGGCAGCAACGAGGAAGCGAAGCCCTACCACACGCCTTGTACCCGATCGGCCCCTGCACGCTGCTCATATCAACAGATGGGCTGCCTTACGACGCCCCCGGGCACCTTCAACGAAGCGCATTGACCCCAGATCCGCACACCTTGAAGGTGAGACAAAAGCGCCAAGGCGGCGAGCGCTGCAGCCCGAATGCCCGCAAGACAGCTTTCAAAGCTGCCGTGAACGCCAGCCGTCCATTCGGGTTCCATTGCCTCCACTGCCCCCCAAGAGGACCATTCCCGCATGCAGTATTTCAATGCGAGGCACCGCACCCCGCGCAGGAGCTCATGCACTCACCCGCCGGATCCGCCTCAGGATTCTTGTCCGGGTGCTGCCTCAGCGCGAGCGTCCTGTAGGCCTGCGCGAGTGGACAGCCCGCCGATCAGAGCCGTCGCAAAGCCCACGGAGGGAGATCAGCCGCCGCCCTGCGTCGGAAGCGGCGGCACAGATAGCGCCCGCGCCGCCAGCCCAGAATCCTCGCCAACGTTTCCGGCAGTTCATGGCCGCTGCGGCATCATCCGCTGGGACTCCCGCCACAGCACCTTGCGGATCTCCTGCTCCGGCGTGTCGGGGCCTCTGGGCAGCCCCAGGATCTCGTAGGGGTTCTTGTCCTCGCACCACATGGCCACCAGCGGCGCCGCGGCCCGCGGCGTGGAGCGGGGCCCGGGCACCTCGTGTGCAGGGTTTGCGACCCTGCGGGCTGCACAACCCAGGACATCCTGGCAGGCACTTAAAGTACTGATCTTCACACCGACCCGCAGATACGGTGGCATACGGCGTCATTCTCACGTAACCGCACGGCCACGCGTTCGTACGCTTTCCCGACCGCTGCGTCCCTCGACCGACCGACTCACAAAATGAACCTAAGTCTTGACCTAAAACCGTAACCTAAAAGGCGGCCGCCCGTGTCCGCCCCTTGGGGCTGACGCCAGGCGCCAAACTGGCGCCGCACCTTTGGCCCCCCCGCGGCTGCCTTGCTCTGCCCCAGCCCCTTGGTCGCAGAGCTCCGAGCGCTTATGGAGGCTGCCGAGGCGCCAGAAGTCGCCCCAATGGATGCCCAACCTTCTCCGTGCCCCCATCCCTCCGCAGAGGCCACAGGGTCTCAGGCGCAGAACGCCGACGGTGGCCCGCCGGCAGACGACCAGACGAGCGCGGATTACTACTTCGATTCGTATTCCCACTTCGGGATCCATGAGGAGATGCTGAAGGACAGGGTGCGCACGCGCGGCTACATGCACGCCATCGTCAACAACCCGCATCTTTTCAAGGGGAAGACCGTGCTGGACGTGGGCTGCGGCACGGGCATACTGTCGCTGTTCTGCGCTAAGGCGGGTGCGTCCCGGGTGTATGGGATCGAGTGCTCGGCCATCGCCGACCAGGCGGTGAGGGTGGTGGCGGACAACGGCTTCTCGGACGTGGTGACGATCGTCAAGGGGAAGGTGGAGGAGGTGGAGCTGCCGTGCGCCCAGGTGGATGTGATCGTGTCCGAATGGATGGGGTACTTCTTGTTCTACGAGAGCATGCTGGACACGGTGATCTATGCGCGGGACAAGTGGCTGGCGCCCGGGGGTGTGCTGATGCCCGACCGGGCCACGCTGTGCCTGGTGGCGATCGAGGACGGGGACTACAAGCACGAGAAGATCGACTTTTGGCAGAACGTGTACGGGTTCGACATGCGGTGCATACGGGAGCTGGCGATCCTGGAGCCGCTGGTGGACACTGTGGAGCCGGAGCAGGTGAACACCTCGACCTGCAGGGTGCGGGAGGTGGACCTGCACACGATTCAGAAGGGGGAGGTGGAGTTCTCGGCGCCCTTCCAGGTGACGGCCAGCCGGAATGACTACGTGCACGCCCTTGTGGCGTACTTCGACGTCGCCTTCACCGCGTGCCACAAGCCCGTGGTGATCAGCACGTCGCCCAAGATGAGCCCCACCCACTGGAAGCAGGCGGTCTTCTACCTGGAGGACACCATCATGATCAGCCAGGGGGAAGCGATCGGCGGCACATTGACCTGCAATCAGAACCAGAAGAACAAGCGGGACCTCGACGTGAAGGTGGAGTACCACTTCAGGGGAAAGCACGGCGCGTGCGAGCGCACGCAGCACTACAAGATTCGGTAGCTCCGCTGGTGGCTCGGGGAGGCGGGGATTGCGAATTCATGGCGTTTTGCCGGCATTGCGTGGTGCAGGGAGGGGCTTCAATGGGCAGAGAGCGCCAGGGATGCGATCTTGTAGGAGGGCGAAGAGCCCGCAGACAAGCACTCAAGCGGTACGGTAGCTGGTGGCTGGTTCCGTTCGCAATGGTCAACAATGGAGCCAGAAGGTCAGGGCAAGTTGACACTTGGTTTTGGTTCGATAGTGGGATGTAGGTGGCCCTGGGTGGCCCGTCAGAGATTGCCACAGCATCGCTGACTAAAGGCCTTGTTCCGGGTCGTGGCTGCACTGCACTCTTCCCGTTGTTTGTTTTGTGCAGGAATTGGGACTCTCAATGGAGGGTGACAAGGGAGACTGGGCAGTTTGGTGAGCGCGCTGCACAGTGCAAACAGGTGCTCATGCTCAGGGGAGAAGAACGTTTGTTGCTGTTTGGTAACTGGACCCTGCGCTTGTTTGAATATGGCAAAGAGTTGTGGGTTGCGAATTGAATGAAGACGCACAAGGGATGAGGAGACTTGATTCATTGATTGTTTGAAAAGTGTAGGAATTTTCTCTCTTGCCCCGAAACCGTCGTTGCTTCAGGTGGCAGATTGGAGCCCTTGCTCTGACCTCAAGGGGGGCAAAATGCAATAAAGTGGCATTGCATATGATTTGCCAGCGAAAACAAACGTCGGCAAGGTCACTGGCTGGTAGGAATGCGATGAATATTGACAAAACTCTGTCATCCAAACAGAATCTGTGCAGGAAGTAAGTTTCGTTGCCTCTGGTACTTGTTGCATTGGCCTTCACTTGCTCACTTTCCAGACTTCGGCACTGTAACATGCCTTCCCCATCCCACCCACTCATCCAACCAGTCATTCAGTACCCTGTCAGTCCATATCCGCATCTGTTGCTTCTTCACATGTGTTCCCCTTTCTTTCCTCACATCCATTCTTCCGGCCACCTCCAGCTCCTTGGCGATTGTGCCATCGTCGTCGCACACCGTCAGTCTATATTTCCCAAACCCCAGCCATCGCCTTACAATCTTGATTCTTGTGCCTCTCATTCTCCAAGTCTTCCCTGACACCATTCCAGTCCAAGCAGCATGTCAGGCTCTGGCAGGTGTGCATCATCCAAAACTTCATTGTCTGCTCTCCCTAAACTGGAAGACAGTTGGAGTAGTTTTCTTCACATTGGCCAGTTCCGAAATGTTTGTTGTTCTCAAACCGTGAACATAGTTGCTCGGAATTTGCTTTGGTGGAATAATAGCTATTGGTTCAAGGAAGCAACATGAATAGACCAGCAGTCCAAAGTGCCCTGAGAGGCCACATTTGTCCAGGATATCACGGCCTTCACGTTTTAAGGCATATTTGCTTGGATAGAAGACTGGGAGTACATCAGCTGAATTTCTGATGGAAAAATACCCGTACTGATATGAAGCAATGCACTGAGATGTGTTCAATTCGCTGAACAAAGCAGCCAAAGAATCGCCATTGTAATGGACAACAGTAACGTGTCGAGCTGTTCTGGCACCTGGGACTGAGGGAATGCATTTTGGTGATTTTTTAACATTCAGCATCAAATTGAAGGCAACCTCAGATCCCACCCCCGACATCATATTTTTACAGTATGCAACAGAGTCCAGTGCACATTGGCACAGGTGAGGATGCCCGTTGTTGTGCCCAAAATTCTCCCAGTGAGCAACACAACCTACACCTTTCCCTTCCCTCCCCTTTCCCTTTCCCTCCCCTTTCCCTTTCCCTCCCCTTCCATTTGCGTCAAATTGACACTGTGTGCAGCAAAATTGACATAGTGTGTTGTTTAAATGGAAAAAATACAACTGAATATGCTAGTAATTTTCCGTAATCTGACGAATTTGCAGCCATTGCAGTTTCTGGAGATATATTGATTGAGGCTGCCAAATTTCATCATGTCCGAAGCCTTTGAATGCCTAAGGCCACCCTCAACTGTGTTTTGAAGCACGCCATGGACTGGCTAAGGTTATTGTTGATAGCTGGGATCCAGAGTTGTCAGTTGTTGCTGGCTGGTGGGGTTTCGGTTATTGAGGGCATTCATGTGGATGTCGACCTCGTACCATTCCGAAACTGGTGGCCAGTCCAAGGTCATCCTCCACACATTCAGAGATTTGTCACACTCTGTGTGTGAGGAGCAGCCCTATTCTTGGCATCGAAGGCCCACATTGGCAGAATTCTCAGATTGCAATCGTGTTATCTGAGCTTATACATCTAAGCGTATTGTTGTCTGCATGAATGCAATTAACGCAAGTACCGGTTGTGGTTTGCGGATCTTGAAGTTCAACCAGCATGCTTCGATCTCGTCTGCACTTATTGTTGTTTTTTTTCCCTGTCTGTGTGTGTGACTTGCGCGCATATGTGCTGGTCTAGGCCGTTTGCCCTATCAAACTGTGAACTATTCTGGTACGTCCATCCAGTGAGTGTGGCAAGCAAAAGTCCAATGTGCTGATTTCGGCGAGTCTACGCCAAGATGGCGCCCATGGAAGGGCCACAAGGGTCACAACACACAATCAAAATGTCGCAAAACACGCAAACTGCAGCAGGAGGGCGTGCACCGAGAAGCTGCGAAATTTGCTGCTGCTTCGGAGCAGGCGCAATGACGAAGCGGGGCCGAATTCCATGTTCAGGAAATGCACACCACTCACGTTCAATTGCCGACAGCCACACTTCCACCGCCTCGCCATGCGCGTCGCCCCGTTCGCCGCTCGCTCCACGATGGCCTTGGCCTTCGGAACGGCGGGCAGCTCCGCGCAGACAGACCGCTTGGGCACCGCCGTCGTGGGGCGGCTGTTCTGCCGCTGCGCCGGGCGCCAACACCGCGGCGATCAGGCCCCATCTGCGCCTTGGGCCCGTTGCCCCCAATGGCCCGCGGCTGGGACGTCTGGCTCTCGGCTTGGGCTCCCTGATCTGGAGTTTGTCGGGGGAGCGCCCGAGGCCCGCAGCCGCCTGGTGGCGTCGTCGAGCGCAGACCAGGTGGTCACGGAGGCCGGCGCAAATGGGGCCCAGGCGACGGTTGGCAGGACGCCATTCACGCCCAGGCCGCTCATCAAGGACATCAAGGTGCGTGCGCTGGCTGCCTGGAGTCGGGGCTCTTCTCGCTTCCCGATAAGCTGCAGTCGCAGTGTTGAGCGACGTTCTGTGTAGGGATGGATCTGCTACTGCAACGGACAGTTGGTTTGGTTGAATTGTCGATTCGCATGCAAAGGAGGAATAGATCAGACAGCGAACAGCCCTTCCTTGCCCATGTTTGAAACGTAATTCCGTGTCAGTGATCCTTTGGTGTGCATCAAATGACCTTGGTGTGCTTCAAATGACTTTGTGGAATTGGACTGCCCTGCAATGGTAGCCACAGATTCGTTTGGGACATACTGGTGAGATAATCTTGACCATGGGAAAGCACCACACCTGCCTTGACGTTCAGCGGCCATCTAATCTCTCTGTAGCAAAGATTTACCGCTTTGCCGACAGGGAGGCGCGGACGGAGGGTTGTCAAATGTGGGCCAGACATTCACAGTGTCTGGCTGGGTGCGGACTGTGAGGAGCCAGAAGTCATTCGCCTTCATTGAGGTATGGAGGCTGTAAGCTGAGTCAGGAATGGCAAATGGTTGCTCTGGGCAATGCATGTCATGTGCAAATGCTCAAAGGGGATGTTTGCACCAGCAATGGCTGTGACAAGCCCGCAGGCAACTGAGCCATTCAGCGATGTCTGTTGTACTACATACTGCCATACAACCACCCACCCATACACATAAATTTATTTGCTTTCCATCTTTGGCTTTCTTTCCAGGTAGATAGTACAGGCACATGCTTGATGCATATTATCCGAGTCTATGGGCAGATTTTGGAAACTATTCTGGCACTGGATAGTGACATACTTTGTGGTGTTGAGACTCCCTGTTGTCCGGCCAGCAAACACAATAATACCTTCATGATCATCCAACAATCTTGAGCAGGTGTTCTGCGATGGCCATGTGCCAGTCTGCCCATGATCTTTTGTGCTTGGGCAGAAGCAAATGTCCCCTTAATTTCAATGATTGGTCTGGGAGGGCAGATTTGTTGTTGTGTTATTCACAGTATGCCCTCATCGCAGCATTAGCACATCAAACTAAAGCATTAGGCTAACATAGCGGTTGGACAGCATTGGCACAATCCATCTTGTTGCTGGGTAAGCAGTGATTCTCAAGTTCAGAGACAAATCATTTGTAAGAAACCTGTGGGCCTAGGAACTTGCACCATTTTAACTGCAAAGATGCTGTCGAAGTTGTCAGATACAAAATAGTGACAGGTAACAGGGAGCACACACCTTGCCTGTTCCAGACATAGCTCGGTGGTGATGTTTGTGATTGTGAGTTTGAGCTTGACATGCCAAGCCTATGGATAACACTACCTTTGTTCTTGACCTTAAAACATTGGGCATTGACTCTCTCCAGGTCAGTGATGGCTCAACACTGGCTGGGCTTCAAGTTGTGTTGGACCCAAAGACGACTGAAGGGTACAGTCTTGTGGAAGAATCCCAAATACACACAGGGGCAGCTGTTAGAGCAATGGGTGAACTGGTTGCATCACCAGGGGGAAAGCAAAAGGTGAGTTTTTTTTTACCATGTGTGGCTGTCATTAATTGCAGCTGTCAATGATTACAGAACACACACACATGCACACACACACACACGTTTTAAACAGTGTACTGTAATGTGTGCTTCCACACTCTATTTTCCAAGCTAACCAAACATGCTCTAACCCTCAAGGGATGAAAAGTAAATCTGGCTTCTTTGTTTGTGATGGAGAAGGAAGTGTTGAGAAGCAGTTGTGGTGCCGAGTTGTCCTGGAACATGGCCACCATACCTGTAGTCATTTGATGATGGCTACTTGCCATATTGCTTGCAGGTTCACAGTGCCGTAGTCATTGCTGGTGCGATCCTCTGTACTGCACATCAAACTTTTGTTGTTGTACAGCATGCATTTGTATGTGGCTGGCATCCTTGACATGTGGTGGGTGTGTTCACTGAATTGAACGTGAGGAGTGGATTATACGTCAGTACATTGCATACAATATGTAGACATGCAGTCCTTAGAGAGTTCCTGTTGATTGTATTTACCTGCACAGGGCAAAGACAATGTGTGTATGACCTGCTATGCCTCTGGTATGTAATCCATCACATCTTCACCACATCATTTGGGTGTCTAACTGCCAGGCAACGACTGCTGCATTCACATTCACAGTGATTGTTCCAGGTAGAAATACAGGCAATATCCCTGACATTGCTGGGGCCCTGCGATCCTGGGACTTACCCATTGCAGAAGAAGCGCCACACGCTCGAATTCCTCAGAGGTATCGCTCACCTGCGTCCCAGGACAAACACGATTGGGGCAGTCATGAGGGTCAGGAGTGCACTGGCCATGGCCACCCACACATTCTTTCAATCGCAAGGATTCCAACTGCTCCACACTCCTGTTGTGTCCGCCTCCGACTGTGAAGGTGCAGGGGAAATGCTCCAGGTGATGATGGAAGGCACATTGGCTTTGGCACTATTAGATCTGAATGCACAGGCTTTTACATCTGGCACTGGTTCTTGCAGCACAATGAGTGTATGGGTGAGAGACCAAGGCTTGCTGTTCATCAGCCTCGAGACTCCAATCTATGATTTGGATTTATTAGAGCTACAAAATATGCAGGCTTCCCACCACTTGAAGAGATGCTTCAGTTTCTGCTGCATGACCAGAATGCAGTCACATCAGGTACTGGTCATGAGTCAGAGCTGGAGCTAAAGCTTCCTTTTGCGATTGGACTGCCAATGCCCAGCCCGTACTGAGGCACATCCATCACACAATGCTCTCCTCATGTGGCGCAGGTTACTACGATGATGAGCACAGCCATGCGTGGTGGCAGTGCCGATGCAAAGGCAGCAGCCAACGTTGTGAAAACTGACCAGGTGCGGGACAACAGAGCTGTTGATTATGAAACGATGAGATTGCCTTTTCTTGATGTGTGGCAACCTGTTTTGGTGGCATCAACATACACATGGCATGCCATGCAAATAGCGAAGAAGGAATCCCATCTGCCTGTTCTCCACGTTGCAGTGCTGCAAGTTGGCGAAGGCAGATACAGTTTGTTTGCTTTTAATTGGGTGCCTGAGTGGGCAACTGACAGGTGCCCATTGCCTGTCATTTCATGTCCTCTGGCTTGCATAAATGAAGTGCATGGGTGAATAAGCAGCCGATTTTTATTGGTGTGATGTCCTCCAAAGTAATTTTGAAGATTGTTTTCCATCAATGTTTGGTGTGCTGCACTCTCACCCTGGATGTATTCTTCTCCAATTGCCTTGTGACTGACATGCTCAGGATGGGCCATCATTCCCCTTACAGCAAGAATGGGTGTCGCGTATTTCACTGGAGACACCATGTAGAATTACTTGACTCCAGGATGTGTGTGTGTGCAGACAGGTCCTGGCCCTTCCCTGCCTGTAGACGAGTCTGGTGGCATTGACCACTCTGAAGACTTCTTTGGGCGTCCCACCTTCCTCACAGTGTCAGGCCAGCTGAATGCAGAGGCGTACGCTTGTGCGCTGGGTCGGGTGTACACATTTGGTCCAACATTCCGTGCGGAGAACTCCAACACCTCCCGCCATCTGGCTGAGTTCTGGATGATTGAACCTGAGATTGCTTTCGCTGACCTTGACGAGGACATATCGTGGGCTGAGGCATATGTCAAGCACTGCCTCCAGCATGTTTTGGAGACCTGCAGTGAAGATCTGGAGTTGTTTGAGAAGTTTTATCAGAAGGGCCTGACGAATAGACTACAGGTATGTGACACTTCTCATACTGCAGTTGCCTATGTGTCGGCATTGAAAGAAAGTTTCTAGAGAGTTGTTGTAGTTTACATGTTTTGAGGAGCCAAAATGCAGACATGATTCATGTCTCAACTGAAAGGTAAGCCTGGATGCTGGCCGCAGGACTGTGCTCCAACTGTTTTGCCATCTGCAGTTTGACCTTGATCATAGTGACTATGTGGCCACCTGACCATGAACTGCATCGTTGGCACAGAGGCTGTCAAGCACACCTTTTGTACGCATCACATACACAGAGGCTGTCGACGTTTTGGCAAAGTCTGAGAAGGCCTTCGAGTTCCCCGTCACCTGGGGGGCAGATCTTCAGAGCGAGCACGAGCGGTATCTCACTGAGGTGGCGTATGAAGGGATTCCTGTATTTGTCACAAACTACCCAAAGGACATCAAAGCGTTCTACATGAAGCTCAACGAAGATGGACAGACTGTGGCTGCAGCTGACATGCTGGTGCCAGGGTATGTCTCTGTGCTGCAAAGAAAGTAGTCCATGGCATAAATCCTCAGTTACTGAAGTTGGCAACTCACTGCCTTTCACCTACTAAAACACTGTGGCATCAACTGAGAATGTCAGTTGTTGTTGTGTTGGCAGTGTGCCTGTTGGCAGTTTCCGAATTGGTTCATTACTCATAGAGAGACCCTGTGTGTCCATGCTCTTCGTCCCTTTCAGTGAAGGATACTCTTCCTATGCATAACGCACATCACATGGTTACAGATTGTCTGTTCGTTGAGATGAACAAGCCTGTAAGGGTGTGGTGGAGGGATATGGGCTATGCCTAATGTGTGCTCCTTTGTCTGGAACCATTGGCAATACACTGCTGTGGCTCTGCAGGAGAATTAAATTGCGTTGACTGCAGGTTGTTTTGTCTTGAAATTTCATTTCTGGCTTGGAACAACCTCTCCAATATGGGGAGGTGCCAAGGAATTGACGTTCTGCCAAATGTCGGCATCAATATCAAAATCTGCTGTGACCTCAACTTGTGAATGAATTCTTGTGAATGTTTAACTCTTTTTAGAATCATCGCACAGTCACTGCATTGGTCATATGATGGCATGACATTGTGCATTCACGTTGTCGAAAGGTGATGCAGTGCCCTATGCAGAGATGATTGCACTTTTTCACCTGCACTTTTTGCCAGCTAAGATCATCATTGCATGCAACAGGGTTGGGGAACTGATTGGAGGCAGTCAGAGGGAAGACCGAGTCGAGGTATTGGAAAGGAGAATGAAGGAGTGTGGCCTGAACTGCGAGGAGTACTGGTGGTACATGGACTTGAGAAGATATGGCTCAGTCCCGCATGCGGGTTTTGGTCTTGGTTTCGAGAGGTTCGTTCAGTTCGTGACTGGGATGGAGAACATTAGGGACGTCATCCCTTTCCCTAGGTATCCTGGCCATTGCGATTTCTAGCGTGAACCAGGTGAGCAGGGGACTGCTGTTGACATATTGCTTCATTCTTTGACTTCAGCTTGGGCACCTGTCACTGCTAATGGAGCTGGATGTAGAGGTGCGCTCAGAAGTCTGTTACTGGCTTTGCTAATTCAGCAAGCTGGGAATTTTGGTGATTGGATGAAGGTGATGCGACTCACAGGGTTAGGCATCAAATGCTCCAGCCCAAAGCTGTTGCGATGTCAGTGTTCAACCGAAGCTGGCACACTTGCAGATCGCCGGTGCAAACAGTCGCAGTAGTAATTGTCAGCCTGACAACATGCAGTGCGCAGGTGGTAGCCATAGGAGGTGGGGCAGGTTTCCTCATCGTTCCTGACAGTGAGGGGTATCTGCTGGCGATGGTTACCAAGGTACACTGTTCTCTGAAATGGTTGCCCTTGCGCAGTTACAATGCCAGCTGTCATCACCAGTTTCTAGTGCCTTCCTGGAACGGCCCTGCTTGCTGCCTGTTTGCTCGGAGCCCCAGGCGTGTTGGCTTCGACGCAGTTGGGTGGTCTGCACTTCATTGTGCAAGCAGTCGTTGCCAATGGACCCTGCAGTCAAGTGACATGATGCAGTTGTGGGGAGCATTCAGTCAGGCACTGCTGGGAATGGACAAGTACATTCCCAGATACAGAGTCAGCATTTACTGATTTGATGACCTGTAGTGACACATACACCTAAGCAATGCTCCCCATCCATTGGAATGTGTTTGAATTCTCATCCTGTTCAACCCCAGCCCCCTGCGCCCTGCCTTTTTAAGTCAGCCCATACCCCTCTGCTCTGTACCTTAAACCAGGAGGACCGGATGCCACTACTTGGGTGCTTGGCCCAATCCATGCTTATTACGATTGTCCTAGTTGCAAAGGTTGTCAGCATCCTTGGCACAGCCACAGTGCGGCATATTTGTGTCCCTTGGCAGTGATACATGATCATCGCTAACACCATCCACTGCCACTTCCTTCAGCTGTTTCCACACCTTCGAGTCCTCTTTATTGTTCGGTTGACTTCTGCCTGTTGGGCAATCAAGGTGGAAAACCCTTGCTTAGTATACCAAAAGTTGACATATATCCCAACATCTGGGAGCCAATGCAGGGGCTTGCGATGGTGTGCTGCAACGAGTTTCTTGCAGACCTGTTGTGCTGGCCCACTCTAACAACTCTTTTCAGACATCTGCAGAGCTGCTCGCCCTTGTGGCAATGATATTGTTGTAGCTCCTTCGGCGCCCTGGTGGCTGCATTTTATGCTGTGCAAGTGACCCAGAGATTGTAAAGGAAGTTCTGAACTGGCATGGGTGCACTTGTGTCTCTGGTTCAAACTGGCTTGAAGCTGCCACGCCCAGCAGGTTGTTCTTCTACACACGATCTGTTAGTGCTTTGCTCAGGCGATCCTGAGATAGAAAGTCAGTATCCCAAAGGCAGCATGCACTGCAGGGCAACAAGGATATAGAAGGATACTTGTTGCAGGGAATCCCAACTGATATAGACTTAGACACTCCAGCACGTGTATCTCCTAAGGCACACCATGTGGGTGGGAAATGGTCAAGATTCTGCCTGCACTCTGTCCTATTTTCCAGAGGTCACCTCTAGACAGCAACACTAGCAGTTTTTCCTGCTGATATTCTCCTGTCGCGATGGAACTATCAATCCCCTCTGCTTCACTCGTGTCTGCCTGTTTTGATTGGAAGAGAATGTCCCTGGAGCATGCTTGTTGTTATTGGCAGGTACAGCACGATGCAAGCCTGTCTATTCACAGTGGCAGGCCCTTGAAGGCTGTCAACGTGATCTCCAATCCCTGCACAAGCACGCCAGTCCATCCTGCACTCACCTATCTCGACTTGGCCAGCAATGCCCTCCTCAATATCACTCACAACACCAGATTCTGGACAAGTCCCCATGGACGGCTCCGGCTCAGTGAACCCCGGCCACTGCCTGACTATGGACCACAAGCTGCCTGACTTGCGCCTTCCTCCTGCAGGGACACTGTTTGCCCTCCCCATAGCTGTCCAAACGGGCTTCAGGGCCTCTGAGTACTGACCCAACACCCCATGATCCTGAGCATCACCAACAGCACTGGGCTCTGGACATGTACACTTGTGGGTGCATACCACATGCGGTTCTGTGGAGGCTGCCTGGCTGCTGCCTCGTGTCCGCCATGCCCGTTGGATCTTGGTTGCCATTGTGTTGGCCTTCCAGCGGTAGGGGAGGAACCAGTGCCGGACACAAGCGCCCCTCCATGCAGATTGAATCAGCACCGCTGCTGATTCCATGGCGCTCTGCTGTTTTGAGGCTCTCCGTTTGAGTGCGAATTCCTGTGTCCAGTGGTGCACAATGCCAATTGTCTGAGTGGGAAGTTGACTGGGTTCAGCACATATTGCTGTTGAAATAGCAGTTTGGTTTTGGACTCTAGGGTATCTCTTCAGGGTATTTCAGTGGACGGGAATGTTGGAGCAATGCACACACAAATATGTAGAAACTGGTGGGCCAACCATTTGGTGAATCATCAAGATGTTGCCAGACAAAGCTGAGTAACATGGCTCCTGCAGCAGGCCTGATGATTTGGAGGTTGCTGATGCTTTCTATTTGCAAATAGTGGTGTGCTGCTACCAGAATGCAGAGCTCCAACATGCACTTGTTAACATAGCTGCGAGAGAACAGAATGCACAGCTTGCACTAAGTTGTAACTTTCCTAAACGCAGGTGAAACTAAACTGTGAACTTGTGGCTCACAGCCAGAACAAGAAAACCTCACAGGTCTCTAAGAGCACCACATGAGCCCTTGCTGGCGCAGCGTAGGAACTCTGGCATCATGTTTGAAATCGTGGTGGGGGACCGAGCCAAAACCTTGGATGGCCTCATTGCAGGATCCGTTTCACGCACGATGGCTCTGCGATGGTCAATGCGTTCCTATGTTCCTTTCACAGCCTTGGCCAACTAACCTGCAGCTTTCTAACACATCTCTGCGCCGCAGGGATGCCCACACTCCATCTTTTTGAATTCAGGCAATCTGACATCGTTGTGACAACATTATAAACGGCTCGAATTCCTGCCTTCAGGGTCTGGATGATGTCCCTCCCGGCCACACAATCGCTGTGGTACATAGAGAGATGCTATTTTCAATCTGGGCCCGCCAATCCAGGCAGTTGGAGGATGAAATTGTTGGGAGCAACTGAGAGCAGCAAGATGCTCATTGTAGCATATTTTGCACAGGCAACAGTTCAAGCTGCCCCAGACCATTCCAAACATTTTCAAGAGGAGTACACCTCGGGGAGAATGTTCAGAGCACAAAAGGTGGAGGTTGCCAGGGTACACCAAGCTAAGTGTCATTTCGCATTTGCCTTTATGGATGAATGTCCAGTCTGGATGGTGCTGACACTTTCGTAACTGAAAAGTAAACTGCAAATGGAGATTTGGGCTTTGTGACCTTATCTCAATCAGGGTCAAATCCACACAAACTCAGTGATAATGCAACAGCGTATGCAGGTATAAGCATGTCATTAACACTGACAGGAGAAGTTGAAAGGAGCTATACCCATCAAGATTGTTGCACAAGCAGGATCAGGTGCAGTGCTCTGTCGTACCCTAAGTCGGTTAGGGTGCATCCTGTCAATTGCCCCATGTCAACACAAGAAAGGCTGTCCACCAGGGAAGCAGGAGGTGTTGAAAAACTGCGATTGTGCCCGCATCTGATGGAGGAAAGCAACCCTTCGATTTCGTGAGGGTCTGCATCCATGTCCTGGAGACAGTTAGCAAATGATTCAGGTAGGTTCGGTATCCACTGCAAATACATTAGCTGGCTAGTAATGTGCCAAACACGGAGCTGGCTATCACTGAACCTCAGTGTCGATGGACAACATGACATTACAGCATTATGCAGTTGCGTGTGCTTGGTGCTAATGATGTTAGCCACCAGGCCAAGCACAAAGCCAACAGCAAAGTGGCCACATCGCTTGTATGGATTTCAGTTTGATTACACCTGCTTTTTAGGGGCCAAGCACTGCCCTTCCACCTGTCAGCTGTTGTTATGCACGTGCCGCCTACATAAAAGTTCCCTAAAGACTCATGGCCCCTGACAAAAGACTACTGGTGGCAGTGTGGTGGCAGCACAACATGTGCTATCCATCCAGTTAGTGTGTGCAACTGGTGCCCAGCATTGGAGGAATGGCAACCAAACCCCACCTTCATGATCTCAGACTTCCTAGTCCTGCAGATTCTCCTGCCAACCTCCAGCTCTTCGATCTGCCCCAACAAGGATTGCCGCAGTCGCTGCAGCATCTCTTTGCCGTCTTGTTCTGCTGGGAAGCCATTAGACAGACACCCTTCCACGAATGTGTCGACGTTCAGCGTGTCAGCCAGCCTGCTCCCAGTGACGCACCCTCTCCAGGTCTCTGCCAAGTCCCCCGGCTCTGCGCTGGAGCCTAGCACAAGCACCACGCCGAATCAGTAGGACAGGACACAAATGTCAATGCACATAGACTGTTGTTTCAGTCCGCTTGTTTGTTTGTGAATCCATGGAATTTCGTCGTCCACAAACCCAACAGCAGCTTGAGCAGAGAAACACTTCAGATCCAGAACCAAAAACGCGCATGCTCCACAGGTGCCAAGGCGAGCAAGTCATTGGAAGAGAATAGGTCCGAACTGGAGTCATCGTCAAGGAGTCGTCTCACATTTTCCTTTATGCGGAGTGAACAAGAACACGCCAACACGCCAGTGTTGCTGCTCGCCGAGTACCTGAGGGATGATTGACGGCAGCCTCCCACTGACCCGCCGCCTGGCCTCCGGAAGCCGCGACAAAAGCTGCTGAAATGGAACACAGCACCGCACCCAAATCCCTACATGCGTTGTTCTTGAGCCCGATCACCTGCACCGGCCACCACGCGTGTTTTCCGATCACCTCCCACCGACACCACAGTCGCAGAGGCAGGGTGGCGGAGCCAGTTGCTCCAAAATGGCAAGGTCAACGCTCGTCTCAAAGCCGCACATACCGATTTCACGAGCACCGGTACTGATGGCAATCATTTGGTCGGGCTCCGCACAAACGGCTGCTCTCAGAACTGCAGAGGGTGCCAATCAAAGGTCCGGGCCACCGGCGCAAAAGGGAGCAGATTGGCCGGGATGCCAACGCCTGACCAATGTGGCAGTGGGGCCGAATGTGTGAGGGCCGTCGCACCGCGCCGAGGTCGTCGCTGTAGAGGCGCCTGTGGATGAGACCCAGCTTCTGGTATATCTCGCGCAGGTTGCGATGCCGCCTGGGGGGCACGCGGACGCGCGTGTTGGTGTCCAAGTAGACGCAAGAGCATGAGGCCGCGCCGCCCTCCTCGGCCACCTCTCGGAACCGTTTGGGCATTGCGCCGCAGGTGCGTCGACGCTTGTCGGAACCAGGGGCCAGGGAAGCTGCGGCGGCGTACACATAAAGTCGGGCGCCGTGGCAGAAGAAGTACGGCGGGCTGGCCGTCGGTCCCTCCTTGCAGCGTGAGCTTACTCAACGCATCGCCCGATTGTCTGAGAGTAGGCGCCCGGTACTCGAAGCAGGGGGACCGCAGTTTATCATTTTCGGTGAGCTTAGCGTCAGATTGACGCCAAGCTGAGAACACCCCTTGTTGTTAAAAAAAGGAAAGAAAAAAGAAAAATGTATGTTGGACTTGGAACGGGACGTATAGGGTCGTCCGGGGTTGCCGGGAGCTTTTCTTTTGGGACATTGTTGGGTGTTGAACATCGGATGGCTAGGTCTTGGGTGTATGGCCAGGTCCTTGGAGGCCTTACATTACACTTGACATTTCGCACATTCTTTACCTTCCATGCAGGCCCCCCGAGTGCATGTTCTTCTTGCCTATGACTCGCTTGTGTTGTGTGCTCATCTTTGCTTCGGAGGCTCTATATCATCTTTTCATGGAATGGAACAGAATCTCACATACACTTGCCTAGGAGGGGGTGCCCTTTGTATGACCTGTTTCACTTTCTCTTTTGTAACAAATCTTACCTCTTGTTGTTACCTTTCGCTGATATCCTTTGACTACATTTGTCACATGAGCATGACAAAACACTACCCTTTGTTGCCTTTCGCCTTGCTTGTGCTATTTGCTCGTTATCTTGCATTGCGAGACTCTACATCGTCTTTTCACAGCAAGGAAAAGTGTCTCACGCGCACTTGCCAAGGAGGGGTTTAACCCCTCCTCAACAGGAGGGCACCGTGTCCGTGCGTAACTTGTTTTCTCTTGTACAGTAATCAATCTTCTCCCATCCAACCCCAAGCCCCGCTTCCTAGCGCCCAGTTTATGCCCATTACAGTGTGACTCAGCATGGCTGCCCAACAATGCACTGCAACGTCGAGGACTCTTCAAGGAAGGCAAACAGCCACCATTGCGGTGAATACAGAGGGTTAGAAAATGGGATGCTTGAAGGGAAGGTGGTGCGGGTCCTTAGCGCGGACCACGTGGGGGTTGCGCGAGAGGAACACCCTCGGAAACCCAAAAGCGAGACGTTCCGCGGTGTGCTCTGTGCACACTTATACCTCATGTATCGCATATAATGAAATGTATAATGTACAAGTTGTAATGTATTATTATCCCAATGTACTACTGGCCCACATAAAGCATGGGAGAGTTCGATTGCTGCTCCCAGCGAATTGCTTTTCCACCTTCCATGCCAAAAAGTCGCTGTCGTTCTCTGCCATTGCTACAAAGGCTCCCCCGTCCGCCCTTGCCAACTGCAGGGTCCGCAGCATCCGCGGGCGTTCTGTCCCCTTCTCGCCTCCGGCCATGCCATCGTCGAGCAGGCCGCTGTGAGATTTCCCCGACGCATTTGCTGCCCCTTCAACCGCAGGGGATTCAGCGCATGGCCAAAGGCAGCCCTCTCTGGATCACAATCGTCTCGCGACCGCGCTCCGCGACTGGCCCGCCGCTGTGATCACGCCTTTGCAGACAGGAGGGAGCCGCCCCCTGGGGCCCGTGGGGGCATCGCGCCCGAGCGATGAAGCGTATCAAGAAGAAGGTCGTCGCCAACCAGCCAGCGCGGCAGCTGGCGGAGGGCCCTGGGCCCCGGCTGCCCGTGGCGCCCCGCCTGGTTGCGCACTCGGGAATACCCAGCACGGCGGATGCGCTGGCCTACGAGGCCGTTCAAAGGCTGCTTGCGGTGCGTGCAGGGTGGCCCGGGTGCGCGCGGCTGGCCTTTCGCTCATTCTGGTCCTTTCCCTGTGCCTTTGCTCATCGTGACTTCGGAGCCTGCCACCAGCCCCTGCCTTGGCATCGGCTTCTAAACATCTCGCGAACAGTTTTGGTGCCACCCATGGGTTGGTTTCCGTGTGGGATGCTGCCATGGCCAGAATGGCCTGTGGAGCTGTCTGGATTGATAGGCGCTCCCATTTGCGAAACATCTCATGGGCACTTTCGACCTCCATGGCCTGTGAATGCACAACAGAATCACGGCACCGTCTGAAGCTTTGCCAAGTCGTGCACTTGCTGCGGAAAAAATGTTCCTACTCTTCCAGCATCCATGACAGACTCTGCAATGGGCACAAAGAATGGACATGTCATGGACAGTTCATTATCTTTGTGGTTACTTTTTTTTGGCCATCATTTGGTGCAGTGCCTCACATCGTCCTAACTTGGTGGTTGAGAGGTGGTGTGCTCATTGATGGTTGCATAGTATTCTTTTTGTTTTCTTGCTGCTGTGAAGATGTGGCAATCTGCAGAACACCTAGAGGCTATGTGTTGAAGGTCATAATGCAGCATTAGGCAACCTCACTTTTATTTGGGTCAAGAGGAATAGTTGGCTGTGATGGAACCTACACACTACTGGATAGCCTCATGAACGATGTTAATCGCCAAAGAGTGGTGTTTCCATTTGTACCTGCACGCTTTTTTGTTGCCTCACTGCCTCACTGCCTTTGGTGTGCACTTGGTGCATTGGCCAGGTCGGCACACTTGATGGGCGTATCAAACTCCTGGGTGGTTCTGGGGTGGAGAGTCTGCTATTTTGTAAGGATAGGCAGCCCACCCAGCAGCTGTTGTTTCTCACCAATCGCGGAGGCCTGTTGAGGCTGTCCAAGGTGAATTTCCTGATGGCCATCGGCGTTGTTGAAAAAGAGTAAAATTAGGTGTTGGTGCGCTCGCACAAGATACAGAACTTGACAGTGGTCTTGATTTTGAATTGTGCTAATGCGATTTGTGGAACACCCTGGAGTGTTGGATTTTTCCATTTCTGAGTTTTTGTGGCTGCCATCTTGAATGCGGTGTCAAAATATGACATTTGTATCACACTTTGACACTATGTTCAAGATGGCAGCCACAAACACTCAGAAATGGAAAAGTCCAACACTTCAGGGTGTTCCACAAATCGCATAAACACTAATGTAAACATTCAAAATGAAAAGCACACAGTGTAAAGCACAAAACAA
This sequence comes from Ostreobium quekettii, assembly GCA_905146915.1. Taxonomy (NCBI): domain Eukaryota; kingdom Viridiplantae; phylum Chlorophyta; class Ulvophyceae; order Bryopsidales; family Ostreobiaceae; genus Ostreobium; species Ostreobium quekettii. The sequence continues at coordinate 21,743 of CAJHUC010002812.1, forward strand.
GTTGGGCAGTTCATGTCTGTCAAAGTAGATGCCAGACAGTGTGCACAAGGGCACTGTTCTACTGCAGATCTTTTGTATCGCTAGTGTTTCAACACCCCGATAGTGTTATTTGTTATTGTCTTGGTTGTTGCATATCACTGCAACAACACCATGAATAGTGTCACTATTTGGTTTATCATCAGAACAGCCTCACAGTAGACAGTTGTATTGTACAGTTGTTGGTGCATAGGTCTCTGTTAAAGTTGGTGGTATTGCACTGAATTAATGCTGCAGCATCTTGAACCCTGTGGACAAAAATCTACTTTCACAGTCCCTGCGCACAAAGGGGATGCCATTTGCTTGACTGGTTTCCTATCTGTTGGAAAGGACGTTCTTTGATCAATGGACTCTGTGCTCATATTATTGTTGAAAGTGCTGCAGCGTGTTTCCATTCCATTTCAGCTTCTTCCCTTGCTGAAAAGGATCAGTGCAGAAACAACGGCCACCAAAATACACGATTAAGAAGAAACTGGCTGCATGGTCACCTGCTGCACAGACAGTCTGTATTGTGGCTGCATCAAATTATCATCGGCACTTGTCCTCAAATGCCATCCAACTGTATTGAGCAGATTCTTGCGACTTTGCTGTGAATTGATTGTGTGTGACTCAAGGGTGCCTATTGTACTCTGTTCCAAGTCATAGTAACTGAAAGGCTAATCTCGTTACGGAAACACCCTCTGGATCACAAAAGGAGGTCCGAGTCGGACATTTATGTGAACTTATGCATGCATTCGGAGGAGGACCTTCTGCTCTTTTCACCAGCATGATTGGGACACTGACTGCATGCTGCAGTTGGGCAGCATTGAGCTGTGGAGCCTTTGCAGTGGCAGGCCACTGGGGAGCATCGACCTGGACGATGAGGGTGGCGCCTCTTGTATTTGTGCAATGCCCAGAGAGCCCTATTTGCTGATAGGTTGCAAGAATGGGGATCTCCGATTCGGGCGCTTCCTGGATAGCAGTGGGGAGCCCATCAATGAGGGAAGAGAAGTCATGGGCATGGACATGTTGACATACAAAGGTATGGTCTTCCCCATTGCTGTTTCCCTTGGCCATCCATTTGCATGGATGCACAAATCACACAGTCATTGATGGGCATTGCATCTTTCACTTTCGTGAGTTTCCTGTGGAGGCAGCTGAACAGGAATAATGGTGGAAAGTGCTTGGCAGTGAGTTTGATAGTGAGCAAAGGATAGTGTACCCATGTCTTAATAGGTGTATTTGGAATATTGTCATCTTCGATTGACTCATCGTCAAAGGGGTGGAAGGCAAACAGAGGTTGAACTACTGGGACAGTGGGATCCTGGACAGGATACCGAGTACTGACTGCAATCGACTCCCTGGTAAGGGGGCAAACATGAAATTCCATTGATTCCCTCCATTGACTCCTTATTAGATCCAGCGAGTGTTCTATTGACAATCAAAGCACCACGATGTTCAGTTCCCATAATTTGCCAAATCCTGTGAATAAATAGCTGAGCTGTTTTGTAAGTAATTGATTCATAGTTCTTGAAGCGTTCTGTCAGTGGTCATGGGATGGCCATGACAAAATTTCCTGTTGGATGGTGACCTTTGTGTTGGTAATGTTTCCTATTTGGCTGTCACTCCACAGCAAAAAAATGATGCTTTCCAAAATAGGTGAATGGTGCCGGTGTATTTGATATATAGAGTTACCCAGGATGCCACTTGTGCGATCTTTGAAAAAGTTGACTGAGCTCGTTAACTTGCAACAGTGTCAAGACTCAAGTTCAAAGCTGTTGGGGAAATGATCAACATAAGCGTGGCACCCTCTGACGAGGACCCTTTGTTGCTTGCTCTACATTCTGGGTCTGGGGCAACCATATGGGACATGAGGTATGCACCACACGTGTCAGGGGACCAGGCTGCGAAGGGGGGGGGGGGGGGGGGGGGAGAACCAGCTTTTGATCACATGAGGTGCACTGCCTTTTCATATTTGTGGCTCTTGTGGAAGCAGCTAGTTTCTGCACGTTCTGTGTCCTTTATGCTCAGTATTCCAGATAATCAATGAAAAACTGACTGTTTGGGCACTCTTTGAGTGTTCAGGATTGTGCGGCAGGCCTGTGCTCATGCAGCAGTCGACAGCACTGCCATAGATACAGGTGCAGGGCTTAGGATGCCTCTCCCTGATATGCCATTGTCAACCCAGCAGTCAAATCTGGTTGACAATGTTAATTGGAATGGGAAGGTTGGTACTGTCAATACTTCGGCCAGGTGGACAGGGGATGTGTTATGTTATCAACACCAAGAATGGTGGCAATTTTTAAAGAAATTACATGAAACACCCCCTGTCTGACTGGTTGAAATCATAACGCTGCCGTTGTTGGAACTTGCTTTGCCCAGTGATATGCTTACACCCTCCATGAATGAAGCTGCAGTTCTTGGCAGGCTTCCTCCATTTGAGGATTGCAACATTGCGCTGGGAGCTTGAAAACAGTGTAGCAACAGGAAGACACTGAAAATAGTGCGGGACACACCATGCGGCTGTGATGTTTATTCGGTCGCTTCTTTTCATGTTCCTTGTGTTCATTTCTGGTGTCCATTTTTTGAGCCTTTAGCATTCTTGAGCCCTTGACTGAGTGCGCCACTTGGGACCTGTTGTTTGCGGCTGGCTGTGTTCTCAATACACAACAAGCTCCTTCCCTGTGCTGTGTGGGTGGCAGAGCACAACGACCCATCATTCGGGTGGTGCAAGCAAAAGGTGCAGACACCCTTCTCGCAAGGGCTGGACCACTGACGACAGCCTGCTGGGTCACAGCACAGCACTGCCCATCCCTCTTTGCCACAGGCCATGAGTCTGGGGACATTCTTGTCTGGTCCATCCCAGAGCCCTCGATGAGGGTATTTGGGGGTGCTCCTCAGCTTGTGGCTCACCTGCGAGTGGCCCTTGGGTCAGCCACTGCACGACCCATTATGGGATTGAGCTTTGTGTCTGGCCCACAAGGCTCCCTGGTGGTTTTTGGGGGCCAGTCCAAAGAGCAGCCAGACACACTCACACTCATTCAACTGCCGAGGCAGTTGTCCCCCCAACAGGAGAGCACCGATGGGACTGATGTGGAATGCACTGAGGGTGGGATCAGCATGCCATGGTCTGGGAACATCTGTGGGTGGGGGTGGGCATTAGTTCCACCTGAAGGGTCCCTGCATGGGAATGACGACCCTGCGGCCATCCTGATCTTAACAGAAGGCGGGCACCTCGTGCTGCAGGACCTGCAGACCTTCAACCCCATTGCCTTTACACTGCCATTGCAGAGCCTGCCGCCAGTGACAGTGACTGTGTTGACTGAGATGCCAGGACTGGCGACCAGCTGCAGCACTGGGATTCCTGAATTGAGGCATCTGCCGAATGCCCTGGCATCTGGGGCAGAATTCGGGGGTGTGCTGCACCCAGACTGGGATTGGGTGATCTCTGGGGGAGATGCTCCAGACAGCTCAGAATGGTCCTTTGCTAGCAGCCCTGTGTATCTGTCTGCACATGAAGATGGCAGGATAAGATTTTGGGATCTCTTTGGGGAGGCACCGGAATGGCTAGCGACTGTGCCATCTGCCCATGTTGAGAAGGAGCTTTCCTGGCAGTACAAAGGGGTGTCTGCAATGAAGATGTCATCAAGTGGGGATCTACTGGCTGTTGGCCATGTTGATGGGGAGGTTGAGGTGTATCAGTTCTGTGGAATCAAGCGACGTGTGGGGGTGAGAATGTGCAGCAGCAAAGCCATTGAGGATCAGGACACTGTGGAATTGGAACAGCCGCCAGGATACCAATTGATGTTGCGTGTCGATGCTCACACAACCGCCATAACCTGTCTGTCGTTTGAGGGCAGCTGCAGTCTACTTGCTGTTGGGGATGACAGTGGTCATGTATCTGTGGTTGACATGGCTGCCCCCAGGGTTGGGTTTCTGCTGCAGCTGTCTGAGTGTGGATTGCATGCTGTGGCATTTGGTGAGGGACCTTGGTCACAGGATTCTGAACGGTGCCAGCTGGGGATGGTTCTGTATGTGGTGGATGCGGAGTCTTCTCTTGCGGCCATCGATCTGGAAAATGGGCAACTTGTTGGCCACAAGGGCTGGCTGAGGCCCAAGAATGCCAGCAAGGTGTTGTGTCTGTCATTGCTGGATGTAGGTGCCAGGCCAGTCGCTCCTTCCACAGGTCGCGTGGTCATTCCATGGCTGCTGCATCCCAAGCAGAGCAAGGACTGTGTTGAGAGCCTGGATGCGCACACTGCAACGAGTCAGGAAAATGAAAGTGCAACAGGTCAGTCAGGAGGCGCCTCAGAAAGACTTCCACAGGCGAAAACTGACACGTGAGTTGCTACTGGTGTACACAGTTGCTGCCATCTTTCAGAAGGACGGTGGACTTCCTTATTGCTGCACAGTTGCCAAACCTGTATGCGTTGTCCTGTGGCACGCTGGAGGCATGCTGCTGAATCTGTTAACCCACCCTGTAGCTGCCTGCTGAAGCTTGTCCCATTTGCTGTGCCAGGCCGCTTGGTGAAGGGGATGGGATCGGCAGCAACTGCCAGGACGGCCAGCAATCAGAAGATGAAAATGTTGATCCTCCTCCTGATGAGGACGATGACGAGACAGGGGACATTCTTGCTGCAGCTGTTGCAAAGCTTCAGGTGGAGGAGAAAATGCAGCACCAGCATCAGGCCAGTCAGTCGTGGCTGGGGCAAAAGATCGTGGGCAATATAGGGAAGGGAGTGGCAGGCATGGGCAAAGGAGTCGCAGATGTCAAAAGGAAAGTTATTCGCAAAGGGAAAGCTGGAGTTCCAGGTCAGAAGGCTATGACCCAAGCGCCACCTGCAGGTTCCCAGTCAATGGCAGCAGCATCTAGTTCAGGACAAGATAGACGTGTCCAAAGTTTACGAATTTCGTGCCAGGAGGATGGGGAGTCCCCACGAATGGAAGTTGAGATTCTGCCACCAGAGACGGATGCTGCAGAAGTGCCCCAAGAAGCCCTCACAACTGGTATGATGCCCAGATTGGGAGTGAAAAGAGCAGCTGCAAGGCTTTCAGTGAGACTCTCATGTTCCCTATCAATGCATCCCACAATCCAAGGTGCAAATTTGCAGATGGCAAGTCCAAGTGCAGGGCTGTGCTGCTGGAATTGTGCACTTCAAGAATAATCAAGAATACATTGAGATATTCCAAGAGATGCTGATGTGCCTGTGCACAGCAAAGCACGTTTTCATGTGTAGTTTGATTCTGGCTTCTCTTCGTCTGCAGCTGATGATGAGAGTGCTGAGGTCGTCGAAGCTACCGTGGGCTATGTGCTCATCGCGACAGACCAGTACCTAAGACTGTACTCACCAGATGCCATCGTTTCTGGGGAACGAACCACTATTAACAGAACCACATTTTCCACGCCCATCATCTTTGCAGCCTCTTGTGAGACTCAAGAATTGGGTGCCGGTGGAGTAGTGTGCATTACCCAGGATTACAGTATACAGGTGGGAATGAATTGCATAGGGAAATTGGGCCTTGGGGCCGTTTGATTGCCATTGCCAGGAAGTGCCTTTGGTTGTAATCCTTTGCCAGCATTTAAGGGTACTGATATGCTGAAAAATCAATTGAAGGTGCTCATGCACCTTCGTGGCAAGTGTGGGGACAACAGTGTCCACGTTGTTTGTTTCAGTACTTGCTTCACTTTCCCGCTCCTTGAGTGGCTTGCTCAGCTGCTGCCATCGGAAATCCACATCTCGCAGTGGTTGCTGACTAGAAGACAGGTCAGGAAGGGGCCAGCCCCTTTCCGACCTACAATTGTGGCATTTATTTTGAAACCAGAGATAATTTCAATGCCCACCAGCACAAAGAGACAGAGCTCTGTTCACAACAATGTGCTGTATCACTCAGGTGTATAATCTTCCCAACCTTGACCTGTGCTACGAGATAGATATCTTGGATGTCCTGGGATGGAGCTGGAACTGCTTTGCATTGCAAGACCACGGCACAAAATTTGCGGCAGGCCAGGATGGAAACCTTGCATTTGTGTCCTCTTGTGGCGAGCTTGTGAGGATAGCCTTGTTCGGCGAAGGGGCGCCATCTGTGCTGGCCCCGAAGCAGGTGTACGACTGGGAGCTTGCTGCAGCTGTGCATTACGCCAGGAATGCTTCCCAGCAGCGGGCGGATCGCATGGAGGCCTCCAAGTGCTCTGGCACTGGTGATAAATCTACTGGTACGCTGTGCAGGTCACAAGTCAGATTCTTTCCAATGGCTCATTTAACACACGCTAGTTTAGGATCACTTTGAAGGCGCTGAATTGGTGTGGTCAAAAAGGCGGCACTTGTTGAGAATTGCACACACACTCTCAGCACATGCAGACATGCACGTCTGCATTCACTGCTGAATGGTGACACTAATGTCCAGCAATCCGCCAATCCCAGTTTGCCACTCTAACGGAGGATGTGTGAGGTGCATTGTGAGCTGTTCTGGCTGGCAGTAATCTGTGGGCCTATGGGCTGCATCGCTGCTTCGGAAAAGCAAACCCAATGCCTAGGCAGAGAAGCTCGCTGTAGCTCCAACCATGGGAATAGTGGCTATTGTGCTCGTTAATGCACAAACCAATCTCCCACCTGCCCGAGTCGGAACATATTAGTCTGATGTCAGTGAATTTGAAAGTCCAGTTTTGGTACAGCATTTCTTTGCAGGGTCGCCATGTGCAATGCCTTCAACTGCTGCATTGCGTATGGGGCAGTTCAGTATTTTTTTTGGTTCTGAGCATTCGCCAGGCCAGGGGAGTTTGGGCCATCTTTACGCTGTGAGCAATGAGTCCTTTAGGGATAGGATCGCATGTCAGATGGCGGTCCTACTGCAATGATCAGCAGGATGATATTGTCTGTCAGTGCAGTCAGCATGTGTATTGCAAGCCAGAAATTGGTCAATCAATGTAACGCCCCAGCAAGGCTAACTGTTGCCTTTGTGGAGTTTGTCTGATGGCATCCTTCACAGGAACCCAGGGTTGCCGCCCACCACCACTTGAATTCCGCAAATCAGTGTCCTGATTCAGACATGACGCAGGCACACATAACTGCAGTGTCAAATATGCTCAGGTGTGTCTTTAGCAGGTATGATGCAGGCCGCCTCCCTTGGACAGGAGTTCAGAAAGGGGCTTGATGTGCTCGTGAGCGCTGCAAAGCATGCCACAGGCGAGTTGAACAAGGCTGTGGGCACGATGGCGAAGGGTGCAGGCGGAGAGGCGCCTCCAGATCTTCCCACCCTCTTTCACTCCCAGCATTCTCGCCCACATGAGGCAGCAGCCGAACACAGGTGCTTGCTCCAAACTTTGTTTTCTGATGGGCTCCAGCAAACGGCATCATGTAAATCGTGGACTGTATTGTTCTGTGGGTCGCTTGTACCTGCCGTACATGTATATATTGGTGTGTTGATGGAAACAGAATCGTTGCATCTACGAAATGAGTATTAGGTAGTTGATGGCTGCTTTCACAGAGGACCACGTTGGCCATGAACAGAAACCGTGCCATCATTTTTGTTTATCTGTGAACTGTTATTTGCATCTTTTTGTGTAACAGTCGAACGTCTGCAGGCATAGACCACAAGACCAAGAAGAAATCATCTACAAGCAAAGTTTTATATATTTACGACAATGTGTGCAAGGGTGGTGATTTGTCATAGTCTGAACCGTATGACCGTATGACCGTATGACCGTGGTGACGAGTTATGATGTGAATTCTGCCACCGCTATTCACAGAGCTCTATCAGCGCAAGTTCTCGACTTGCACCATGATTGCCAAGATCATAGGCTCGAAGAAGCCAGCTGCTCTGCAAAGCGACCAACAGCGATGAACAATAGATGCCCATTCTCTTCGTTCCAATCCAAGGCAGTATCTCAGTTGTGAAGTCTCCGCACAGCTACTTGCACTTCTATTGGCATTAGCTGACGGGTGCGCCCAAAATTAATTCCACTGCCCTTATCGCCATGCAACCAAACCAAAACGTGCTTGCAATGAACATCGTTGATTGTGATCATCGATTCCCACATGACATGGACTTAGCTGAATTCGGGACCTGCGTTCATGTTTCTTGGTGCAGCGGGCACAGGGAATTCGATTCGACCAGCGGCGGTGAATCGTCATCGGCAGCCGCGATGGCGGCCGTGGCGGGGAATTCTGCCACGGCACCCAACAGAGCTGACCTATTTCAGGGTGCTCATGGCTTTTCGAATCCTTCCACAGAGCCCAGGCTACGAACTGCGGATGAGATCAAGGCAGCATACGGAAGGGCAAGGACACCTGCAAGGTAGCGAATCGCTCATTCCAGACGCTGGATGACGCTTTTGTGCGATGAATGGTGTAGAAAATGTTACCAAGTGTGACTGAAAGCGACAGTGGTAGCTGCAGTGACACTGGCTGCGATAGCAATTGGCCTGCGGTAGCAAAAGAAAGGTATGTCATGCAGTGTCCATTCATATCTGTTCAACGACAGCCAGGGCGCAGGCGTGTTGCTGCTGGTCAGAAATTTTACTGTGCTCTCCATGCACAAAGCCACCAATAGCACTGGCGTCACCTGAAGTTAGTACCAAAACTGAATTCCTGCTAAGACTCACCATGTGACGAAGTATCGCTCTTGCACCATGATGGCGGTGATGGAGACTGGGGTGACTTGAATGTTGCCGTATCTTTCGTGGTGGTGTCTCACCAGACGAATAGCGCGAAGCGCAGACGACTTGCCTACGCTACCACGCGTCCCTCTTTGCTGCACGGCGGGCTCTTTATTGGAAACAGCGCTCTTGTCACCGACATTCGTTGTTAACGCTCAACCATTGCGTCGCCGCACCTCCGTCCTTGCAGAGAGACGACCAAGAGCATCATGCAGGAAAACATGTCGCGCTTGCATGAGCGTGGCGAGAAGTTGAGGGGCCTCGAAGAGAGAACGGCGGACCTTGAGAACGATGCACGAGGATTTGCGTCCATGGCCAAAGAGCTGGTGGAAAAGCAGAAAAGGAGGCGCTGGTGGCAGCTTTAGGGGAGGAGGCACGCGCCAGCGGGACAAGGGGCGGCTGGTTGCTGTTGCTGGTGGTGCCTACATTAGGTTTTCGGACGCTTCCTGTAACTTAACCTTTGCAACTGTAATCGCCGGGAGACGAATGGGCCCCGAGTGCTGCAGGATCCTGATGGGGCGCTCTCGTGACCACACAGGGTTAACTTTGGGAGCTGGTGCAGGAATTGGCCCCTCAGCAATGTGGCGAAAGTCGGCCCGCTATCATGACGAGAGCTTCTGCAGAGAATCTACCAACCCAGGGCAGCGGCTACCGGGCAAGCCGCTGCTACTCTGGGACTTGCTTGCACAAGTGTTCTGTGACCAAACTTGCGTGCTTGGTCTGACGGTGCTGTTACTGGTGCCATGGAGCAGGTCACACCCGCCGAGCATGGATGCGGAGAACGCTCGTTGCTGATATTATACCCACAGGCCACGAGGCAGGCAGTGTGTGCACAATATGGCGACAATTAAATGTACCGCCCTTTGAAACATGGCTGTCCACCGTCATCGTCTGCCCAAATCGCCAACCCCAGCTCCATTTCGCGACCCACAGGGCGACGTGAGGGCTATTTGCTCCGAGGTGTCGATGTGCTGCGGGAGGGCCTCGAAGTTCAGTTCACCTACAGCGACGCACACGTCTTAGGTGGCCCTGGGGACACCGAACACCCCACGATGTGCATTTCCACTTGATCCTCAAAATCGGACCTCACATGACTAATGTTAAAACATTCTGTTATGCACAGGCACATCTGGACAACCTTAAGCATGCACAGTGTGGCGGCAAGCCCCAGCTCGACCGTCGGCCAAGTTGGCGATGCCAATGCCAGGAAGCTGGTGGGGACAAGCGGGGACAAGCGCAGCACTGTCGTACCAATGAATCCGCAGTCAATGCACCATGCGATATGTAATTGGCAGACATTCACATTACTCACAGCAAGTGTCCCACGATTGTCCCATAGCACAATGAGCGGGTCCCGACACAAATGCACCACAATTTGGCGACCACAATATTGAAGGATCAAGATGCTCACCAAAGCTGTTGCTGCCGAGCTGAGTCTTTCAATGCGGCTATCCGTCGTTCAGCTGCCGCGGCCATCTGCTCACGCCTCCGCTGCAGGGCCTCTTCGCTGCTTGCTGCCTGGGCTTGGCTCTGGCCCCTGCCCTTCCCAGACTGCTTTCTCGATTTCCTAGAAGCTGCCATCCTGTCCACGATACAATCCCGGTTTCGAAGCAGTCACAGATGGCAGCGACTCACAGCGGCATCTTTTGGAAGCAGGTGAGCAGAGCAGGTCACTGAGCATCGTTGTTGCTACCAATAGGGATACAGAGTTACAGCAAAAACACAATGTGCAGAGAGCAGGTCGACGGCACAGATGGGCTCCACAGCGAAGGTCAGAGGTAGCACGCTTGACAATAAAACTGCTGTGTCTCTGAGTTCTACTTTAGTGGGAAGCCCCCACGCCGTGGTTTTGCCCCTTTCCGCCCTTCCTGCCAGCTGGTCTGTCATAATATATCGTGCCTGTCTGGAATCCTTACCTTGCGACTGACATGTTGTTTCAAGCGTGCGGCAACTATTGGGTCTGTCTCGTGCGTCCAACTGCTGTTCAAAGCACTACCTTAGTTTTCGCCCACAGTCGTACCCAGACTCGCCAAAAACAAGGCAGCGCCATGTCTGACAGGTGGGGGGCTCATGGAGCAAACGCCCATATCGGTTGCAAGGTGAAGCACTGGGTTGGAACACACTGAGTGCTGCATTGCATGCCTCCCTATTTTTGACGTGATGCAAAGGGCGAATGTTCGCTGCATCAGTCGTTGGCGTCGTTGTCTTTGTCGGAGCACAGCAACGTTACCCGTTGCTGGGCATCCCCTGATAACGGTAAATGCAGTTTGTCTGACCTTCCAATCCAGAAAGATCTTCGCTAGTTTCGTCCACCCACGAAATAGCCTTGCTGTCTGTCTTGCTTCATGGCCTTGCTGTCTGTCGTAAGTCTCAGCAAGCAAGTAGTGGGAAAACTGCACACCTGGCAGCTTGTTGGGCCGCCTCCGCAACGGCCTTTGCCACCTCCTCCTCAGCATTCAGCTTCGCAACGCTTTCCTCTTCCGCAGCCTTCTTCTCTTTCTGGCGCGTCTTTTGCCTTGCACGTTTCTCCGCCTGGCGAAAACAAGAATGCTCATTAGCCCCCACTATATGGCTGCGCAGACGCCATTTTGTTCTTGCTATACATATTTTGGACAGGAACAACACAGACAATTGCAGGAAACAGCAATGGCGAGACGCTCCAAGTACCAAAGCACCGCAAAGGCTGCCAAAGGTTAGGAGGTCTCATTGCCATATTTGCCATCACACAAAGTATGACACGCAGAGGAGGGGTCGACAAGTATCCGAACAAAGTAGGTGTTGGCTTGGAAGGATGGAGCTCACCTTCTTAGCCCTCCTCTCAGCTTCCATTTCTGGAGTCAAAGAAGCTGGTACACCAGCATCCTCATAATTCCATCGTTCGGGATTCTGAGCCTTGAACCTGCGAAACGTGTCCCGCACATCCTTGCTTGATGCCACCTGATACGCAGTGCATCCCAGGTGGCGAACCTCTGGATTTTCACCTGACTGCAGCAATTTCCACACCAGCCTGGCGTCCCCACACTTTGCCGCTGCATGCAGTGGAAACTCCTGGGAAGCAAGGCACCATCACATTGTTCATTTGCTAAAAATTGGCCAATCTCACATAACTCACAAAACGTCTCACAGAAGGTGCAAAGTCTCCTTCTTGTACATTATTGCCTTCTGCTACGAAATGGTTTCCGACGTCTTGCCCTTGAACGACACATGCCACACAACAAATGTCCACAAACACAATAACAGCAGCTTCAGCCCATTGTGCGCCCAGCTACCTTCTCAGATTGTTGTGCCTTCTGCCCCACACCTGCTGGCGTGTCCGAGGTGCTGGCCAGGCCAACCTGCTCCTCCTCCTGCTCACTGGAACAGACACGCTCTTCCTTGGAAACACAAATTGGAGGTGTGCCAGCAGCATCGCCTGATGGGATGTTGTAGTCACCTTTGTCTTCCACATGGCTGGACTGCGCCTCTTCCCGCTGCCCAAGGACTTCTTGCACGACAGCCAAGCGGCTAACGACCCTTTTAGCCTCAGAGAATGTCGGTCGGCGCGTGGTGAATGGAACCCT
>CAJHUC010002813.1:0-12094 GCA_905146915.1 Ostreobium quekettii
GCCCCATTATCCGCGTAAATGGAAAACGTTTAATTGGTGAATCGTTTACTGACCGGCTGTCAAGAAATTTCATTCCATTGATTCATTTGTCTGGCGCATTGTTGTTGTTGGAGGCCCAGTGATTAAGCAACACTTCTCCTAGCCAGTTTCAAGACCAATAACAAGTCCCCTTTACATTGCCTTCATCCTTTCTTTACTTGTCCTTTTCCCCGGGAACTTTAACACCATCATTAATGGTTGGGGAGCAATAGCACCCCAATAGCACCCCCGGAGCTATTCGGCGCCGAGCGGCGCTATTTTGGCCCCGAATAGCACCGCTCGGGGCTGAATAGCACCCCAGAATAGCACCGGTGCTATTCGCGTAGAACATTGTAGTGCTGCCGTGATGCTATTCGGCGTAGGCATTGGACCCCCCATTGCTGATGCGCGCAGGGGAGCAATAGCACCGGTGCTATTCGGCAAATGCCGCCTTAGTAAGGTGGCACGGCAGCCAATGAGAACCGTTCCTGGATAGCTCCACCGGTGCAATAGCACCGACCGATAAAGATGCTCTATAAGTAGACAATGATTCCGAACACATCCACTAAAAATATCAAGACTGGCTGCATGTGCTCAAAACCCTCGCCACCTGTGACGTGACCTCGGCCAGATCCCGGATCCCTCACGCGCTGACCTGGCGAATTTGTCGGCTCATCCATCCGCCCACCCAATACCCACGAGCTCCTTCAGCCCCTGACGCTGCATCCACTCCGGCCACAAGGCGTCGCGTCGCCCCCATTTCGCCCAGGCTGCTCTGCATACTCCTTCGCGGACGGCCCTGTCCGGAGGAGCGGCCCACCAGCCGCGAGGCTGGGTAGTCGTTAGGGGCGACAGGGCATCCGATCGGCGACAGGAGTCGCTGGACGGCCGGCGGGATGGTTCTGATGGCGACGTGGGCAGCGGCGGGCAGCGCGGTGGACGATGTCAAGCCGCCGGGAAGAAGGGCGGCCGCCCAGCGCAAGAGGTGGGGGTTAAATTTTCGCCGGGGATTTGGTGCCAACGGGGTGAGATTTGTTGCAAAGAGGAAGAGGTTTGTTGCAAAGAGAAAGAGAAGGGGGTTGTTGGTGCGAAGGGCAAGGCGTCCCGAGCAGGTGTACCCGAGAATCTTTGCCGTGGCGTAAAAAGATGATGTGGAGACTCCGGTGATGCGAGTGGAGCGTGCGACAGCGTCCCACGCGGCTTAGTTTGTTGGAGGTTTGTGGGGCGGCGTGGGTCGACATGCGGTGAGCAGGCGAGGTGCTGGAAGGGCTGTGCGCGTGAAGGTGGTGGAGTTTGTGGGTGTTAGGGGGTCAGGGATCCGCGTGATTGACACGCGAAGCGGGGGAAGGGGAGGGGGGGGGGGAGGTGGAGAGGACTTTTGTGAGGCGATGCTGCCTCTCGGTGCGAGCTTCTGGGCGGGTTCCCCGCCGCTGGAGTGCGGGAGGGCGTGCTGTGGCCGGGGCCGTGATTGCGTCAGACCTCAGCGGATGTGCCACAACGATGTGGGGATGGCGCGGCTGGGGCTGGGGCCAGAGGCGCCTGGCTCGCTGATCCGCGCATTTTGGCGTTTTTGCGCATTTTTCCGTCGAGTTTCGCGGCGGGTTTGACGCCCGCGACGGCAGCCCCCGAGCTCCGCGAGCGTCGTCGCTGGTTGCCGAAACATCCTTTGTTTGCTGGGCCCCCTCAGCCGTGGCCCTTCCCCTCCGCCATGGCGCGAATTTCTTCTTCAGCGGAGGGCACAAGATTGTCGCCGGTTGGCACATTCACCGCGCGAATACTGCCTCCGAACGGTATCTATTGTGGGTGGCCGGCCCCACAACTGGCGCCATTGATGTAAGTGGATCGGCAGGTGCCGACGCCTCCGGGCGTCGGACGCCCCCCGGACCAAACCAGCCGTCGAGGACGCAATTCGACTCCATTGGATTGCCACAAGAACAGGCCTCGTGGGCGTCGCCAAAGCGGCGCGATCCTGGCCCGCTTTACCGACTCGCGACTGCCTTGCCGCATGCGAAACCCCCAGGCCTCAGCTGCTGATCACCGGGAGTTCATGGCCTTGATGTAGCCCCAGGGTGCTGCTGTCCTTTAAGCGGATTGAGAAGCAGCTGTGCAGCTGTGCCTTTGCCCTCACTTGGCTTTGACGCTGACTGCGGACTTCAGAGTTCCACCTGTCTCTGGCTCGGGCTGTGTTGCTGCCTGTCTTCGGTTGTAATGTGCAACACCACTGTTGTGTCCTGAGGAGGCAAATGCCATCAAGGGAATGCATCGTACTGCAATTGCTGTTGTGAACTGTCTGTTGTCGGCTGGAAATGGGTAGAAGTGTTCTGTCTGCATTCTTTGGCATCGTTTGTTTGGCATTTGTCTTTTCCAGTCGGAAATCTGTGTGCTATGCTTGTCTGCTTTGAGCACAGAACTCTACACAGTCAAAGTTGGCCATACATGGAATGGGCACAACAAGTTTCTCACAGCTCCATTCCCCTCTGCATTTGAGAGGTTTTCCCCCTGCTATTGTGGCCAGTCATCAGAACTTGTTCTTGAAAAGTGGTGACTTTGAGTACTGCGGGATAGCGACAGCACTCCAAGCAGATGCACTGACTGCCTTGTGCCATGCAGTGCTGAGAAGGTCCTCAATTATGCCTCCATGGCGCTGCACGGAGCTGCTGGGGCATGTTTCCTGTATGTGTGGCTGTGGCACATGACTCCGGCAGCTGCCCTTCTCAAGGGAGCAAGCGAGTACGGCTGGTTCTTTAGGTATTTGACCTTCTGCTCCTTCACTATGCAGACCATACAGCTCATGTCTGCCATCATGGCAGACCTGCGAAAGGTGAGCGCCCAGTTGATGATCCCATGCAAGGATTGCTGTTTTGTGCAGGAAACCCGGTGATTTGTGCAGTCTGATTGTAGGCTGGTGGAAGCAGGAAGTCAGTATCGTATTGGCAGCAGTGTTTGGCTGAGAAGCAACTGTTGGTACTGAGGGAAGTTGTAAGCTGAAGTGAGTGGATGTTGCTTGCATTCCGCAAGAAGCAGAAACATGACTGGCTTTATCCACTCAATTATCCATACCCATACTTATTCGCCACATACACCCATATATTGGGTCCACTTGTGTGTGCACTTTTGCCCATTGATTCGTATCCATATGGTTTGCTTATTTTATGTATCCAATGCACTTCCAATGCACTTGGAGGCCTATTTACGGATTGTACGTTTGTGCATTTGTGTGTGGATTGTAGTTGCCTTGTTGTTTGACAAGCACAACAGTGAACTGCTCAGTTGCACATGGCACACCAGCTCCTCTCCCAGCTTTTGGAGATACCCATATTGAGGAATCGTGTGAAATCGTTGTGAGATTTTCATTTGGATCAAATCATGAGAGGCATTCTTCTGTAAGGCGATGTGGCAAATTCACTCTGTGCTCTGTGCTCTTACTCTCTAGGGACCATAGTTGTAGCTGGAAATCCCTTGAGTTGCATTTGCCGCAAATTCAGCCCATCTGTTAATGAACACCTGCGATTCGATGGAGCCGAGACACAGTTAAGGGTGCAGGCAGTGTCTTCTAACAGAAACGATGATGGAACACTGTTTTGGAAAAGTTGTACAAGAATTGGTACTGTGTAGTACTGTGTGGTGCTGACTGGCAAAAGTTAGTACTTGTAGTACAGCTCAGGGTGCGAGAAATGTCTTGTTGTAGTGGAAGTATCATTCTGCAGAAGTGACCACAGACACCAGTTTGTTGTTTGACTGTTTGTAGTGCTTGTGGTTGGCTGCAGCCATCAGGGCTGCAGGCGGGGGTTGCATCAGTACTGTTGCAGATGCACTGGCTCCCTGATGGGGGGAACGCATGGGACATGTGCTGTTGTGTCAGGTGTTTTGCACCAGCAACCTGCCCTATCCACAGACACCAGCCCACTGCCTCATGCAGATTTGGCAGGCACTTGGAGGCAGATGTGCTTAGTGGCACATGAATATGCAGCCATTAACTTTGCAGACGTTCCTTCCACTCCGGTACTCATCAGCATGGATGCACATCTGTCATGTTAGTGACGCAAGTCAAGATACAGATTTTGTGTTCTGAATTTTGAACTTTGAATGTTTGGACGGCTCTATCATTAATCAGCCTGCATCTGCAGGGTAAGAACGCGGACCTCTGCCGCCTGGCGGACGACCTGTCCTGCCTGGTGTTCGTCACGGCCAACACCGTGACCATAATGTACTACGGCCTGGAGGCCCTGACCCACAACCTGTCCGAGGGCACCACCGTCGTGGTGTGGGTGAACTTCGCCGTGCACAGTGCCAACTCCATCGTCGTGTGGGTGGACCTGCTGCTGTGCCAGCCGCGGTCCTTCAGTGCCAGGGCCCAGCGCTGGACGGTGCTGTTTGTGGCCCTGTACTGCATCTGGATTGTGCGCATCAAGACTGTGCGGGGCGCCTTCCCTTACCCCTTTCTGGATGAGCTGGCCAAGACGGTTCCGTTCCCCTACAATTTCCTGATGGTCGCCGCTGGTGGGGTGTGCATCATCTTCACGATGTTCAGACTCGGTCGGTTCCTCAGCGGCCGGATCACCCTGTCACTGGGCAGGGCCGAGGACTGCGATCAGATGGAGGTTAGGGGAGAGATAAAGGTGGATTGAGGGCGGCGGGGTGGGTGGGGAGCTGACCTGCCCGCCTTTGCCATGGCTGTGTACCATAAAAGGACGGGCGCTGCGAGCACGCTGGCTCGTGTGGTGGCGCCCGGTGGGCAGGGCGTTGATGCCTTGCTCCCGTTTGGTTTGGAGGATGACACTGGGCGGACTGCGCCGGAGATCGGGCCCGGTGGAGCAATAATGGGGTGGCCGGCGTGGTGGCTGGGCGTGTGGCCTGTCTGGAATTTGGGACAGATGTTGGTTGTTGGTTCTGCGAGTGATGGATTGCATGCGGAAATGAGGACTTCGACGCTGTGCCGAGCATGGAGCTCTCCAGAGAAAAATGGCTCAGCACCGTCCTTTGGGATGACTGTATCATTGTCTAGAGTCACACGGTGGGGCTGCCAGGTTCCATCCAACCGTCGCACACACGAAGGCAGTCGCCCCGAGGCGGGTATATGTGGACTCAATAGGCAAATCGAGCAACACAGCACACTTGGCGTCAGCCCGCTCAGGGATGCAATGCCTTGTGCCACTGTGGATGTAACTGCCGCATCACTGAGGGCCGTCTAACTGCGTGCACCAGTTCCGCTCAATGAGGTGGCACAGGGCGACTCCCAAGAGTCGACTCCTCAATGCACAGAAGGGTCTCCCCACTGTGTTGCCACGAACCAAGTGCTCGATTCATCAGTCAGCATCATCGATAGTCCTTCAGGAAAATGAATGAGGTCAACGAAGCTTTAGCCCGCATTAGACTGGCCACGTCTTGGCGTTATGCAGTCCGTACGATTGGCTGCACGCAGCTTCTTGCGCACCTCGCACGTGCCCCATGCGCCCACGCCAAGAACATGCAGCGGCGTGCACTCGGGCTACAACGGAGACTGAAAGGCCGTCAGCCATAGTCCACACGGCAGCCAGCGACCATCGGAGACAGCCCACCCTACGCTTAGTAAGGGTGCTGGTGCAATCCAGCGCGCAGACCCCATCGACTTTGGCATTGCCTGACGGGCATTCCCATCCCAAAACGCACCGTTTGGGAGTGGAAGGACACCTCTCACCGTTGAACACGACGTCATCGCAACGCAGCCAACAAGAAGCCGAAGTGCTTCTGCATGATACAGTCGGGAGCCTGTATCGCGGATTTTCGCGCGGCACTTTGGGCTTCGGTCATTCTCTTGTGGTCCTTGGAGATTTCTTGGCCGAGGCAAATTGACAAAGCGTTCTCGAGCAAACAATGTGGACTGCAGTGCTCCAGCCATCCGCTCGCAAATGCAGGGGCAACACTAGGGAACATGGTGTCTCTTTAATCCATTTTCACCAGACGGCACCCCGACACTCGAAGAAAATGGAATCTTAATTCTTTGATGCCCTGCTGCAATGATGGGAATCAGGGGAGCACAGCAGTTTGCGACGTTTTGGTGATAGGCCCTCTTCGGTTGATGAAATCTGCATCAATAATGCGTGTAGCTGTACCGCAATCATGCAGCCAAATTCCACGTTTTCTAGTTGGTATGCACCTCTGTTGCACAAGAGGCACAGCATCTCGCTGGGGGCTGGATGAGCTGCCTTCTGTTTGACTTTCTTCTAAAGTATAGCTCGCCATGCGTTGCACCCCCATATCTTCACCCATGCTCTCACAGCGGGTCCAGCTGTGCTTTCGACGCAAATTCGCAACCAACGAGCTTCTGCAATGGCGAGCAGGGCCACCATCACAGGCGCCCTTTCAAGGAACTGCCACTAGACTGTGCGGTTCAAACCTTTGATTCATTTCCGCTGGGCCGCTTAGGCAAAGTCACCAGCATTTATTCCATGCGCACATCAATCGCTAATTAATTTAACAAATCATGAATTGCCAACAAAATAGCAGTTGTGCCAATCGTGCCTCCTGCCAAACCTCCCATTCCTGACAACGTGCCGAAATGTGGCAACTGATCCCTTTTAGAACGCCATTCATACCTCCCTTGTGAATACTGCAACTCGCTCCGAGGAGACGCGTCCTACACATGCGACGAGAGTGCTGACAACACCCTGCAAATCGCAAGCTTCCTGCCCATGCATCCCTTTCCCAAGCAGCGTCTTTGGCAATGTGACGATCGCCTTGCAGTTCACATGTGTATATCGGGATCAACCACCCTTTGGACCAATCGCGACTTGAGGAGTGTTGCATCGACTGCAGTTGCCCAACTGTCCAGAATTGGCCAGTTTTGATGCCGATCGCACTCTTCCTCCTCAACTGGGCCCGAACACAGGAACTTTCATTGTCTCCTCCACTTTCTCCACCTCATTCTGACCCTCAGAACTTCATAACCGGCTTTGCGATGGAAAATGTTCCCCTCACACGTGCCACATCAACAGAAACCTCTTGCCAAAAGCCACGTCGTCCATGAGTTGTATTGAAGCACACAGCACTTCATCTCCATTGCGACGCACTTTGGAACAAGTGCAGAACAAATCAGCACCTGAGGGTTTTGAGACATTACCAACATGAGCGTCCCATTGCCTGGCACTCCCTCCACGACCCAACATCGCATCCATCACCACAGCACATTGGTCTCACCGAACAAAAAATGTCAAATTCAAATCCAAACCAGCACTTAAAGTGTCAATTCGCAAGTCGTGACTCGCCCTACGCTCGTCCGTTTCTCTTCCGCATTCATGCAGGCCCATTCAATATTTAAATAGTCAACTGCTCATCCCAAGAATCACTTCGTGCGTTCAAGAACTGACTTCCCCTTTCCCCTGTTCTTGCAGGAAAAAATCCCCAACCAATCCGTCCGCAACTTCCTGCCTTGATAGATCCAATTCAGTCATTCCGATCCAAAAACGAAACCCAGGGACGACTGCATGGCCACCAAGGTCGCCCAAAGCGAGAACCAATTCAGTCATTTCGATCTGGAAACCAAACCCAGTGCCGAATCCAGAGCCACCAAGGTCGCCCAAAACTCCCGCAAGTACCCACCAGCCATGAGCCGCTGACTTCAACGCACACCCCACACACACCCCACCACAAGGGGCAACTAGCCAGTCTCCACACCAGCTGCCAGATGCCAGTCTCCGTGTCAGTTGTCACGCAAACCGCCGACAGTGATACCGCCAATACAACCCCCATTGCAGTCGCGGGCGCCCCAAAAGGCGAGTCCTCGCCTCCCGTCCACCTACCCCAGGGCGCCCAACCTCCCACTCATCGGAGACTCTGTGTCATCTTTTACAGCATGGAGAAGACTCTCGGGCACACTTGCTCAGGAGGGGGTGCTTTTTGCATAACTTGTTTCTCTCTTCATTTGTAACAAATTTTGCCCACCCTCCCACCCATTCCACCATTTTCCCCTACCGCACCCCATCGACCCCAGTCCCGCAGGACTCCTCTGAAGACCCTGCAGTGACTCCAGAGTCCAGCCCGCTGGTGCTGCCTTCCCTCTGCCCCATGTCCTTCCCTCCCAGGCACCAAGTGCCTGCCCACACCCCCTCCCCGCCCCCCCTCCTCCCCCCGGCCCCCCCTGCAATGTGCAGAGGGCACAAGGCTGCCCCCATGGCCTCGTAGGCCTCGATCGCTTCTTGAGTCACGTCCGCCGCCCACTCCCGAACCTCTGCCTTGGTCCTAAACTTTGGGATCGCAGATCCGGCACTGCTGGACTGTGTCAGAATCCTGCCCATATTTTCAGAATCCAGCGCTTCCGATGCACCACAGTCCCTCACAAAGATCCCAGATAGAGCGGCACTGGCCGCATGCGATGCCGCTGCGGCCTTGCTCTCGATCAGCTCGTGGCGATCGGCGTATTTTCTGGGAGGAGCCCGCCAGCCATATTTGTACATCCCGGGCTGGATTTCTGCAACTTTGGCTGTGAGGGGGGGGAGGATTTCTCCAGATGCCACAAAGAGGTCGCCGGAGGATGTGGTCCCCTGGACAAGGCCCACGGCGCCGGAGGCATCCCTGGCGGCCAGCACGCGCACAGTGCTGGAGTCATAGAGGCAGAAGGCGAAGCGGCCACGCAGCTTGGCCAGCATGTCTGTGCCCAGGCGCTGGTACAGCCTGCAGGGATTTTGTGGCAAAAGGGTTAAAAAGAGAAAGGACTTGTTACAAAGAGAAAGATGAACAGGTCACAAACAGGGGCTTGCCCAGCTGGGCAAGTGCATGACTCTTTTTTCATGCTGCGAAAGTTGATGTCAAGTTTCCCATTGTGGGGGAAGGGGAAAGGGTGGAAAGGGGAACTCAGAATGAGGAGGCGCACATGGGGAAGGCTGGGTCCAGGTGGGGTTTAGACCGATCGTCACGGAGGCGAGGTACTGGTCACGGAGGCAAGGTACTGGCCACGGAACGGGCAGCAGGCGATCGACGAAGTGCTTGGCAGTGTGGACCGCACTCAACTGGTGCGCAGCCGCCGAAATGGGCGTGGAGTGATTGCCAGAGAGGAAGGAATGGTGTTGAAAATGTGCTCAGCTCTCCCCTGGTCCAGCCCCAGTTGTTACACAGAGAAAACCCGCTGATGGAGGCGGCACAAACCGTTCAGAGTTGGAAACTGGACTGTTGCCAGGCGTCAACAAGGTGGTTTTGCACCTTTGGCAGCGTCCACAGAGTCAGGAACAGAGAAAGCGTCCCACGAACTCAACCAGGTTCTCTCAGGAGGAGCTTCCACTGCATCCCATACTCCCCTGCCCATTCACAATCCTCCAAACCCACCTGCAGAGCAGGGCGGCGTCCCTGATCGGCGTCGTCTGCCTCAGGTCCTCCAGGCTCACGCCCCGCCCCATCCCCACCTCCTCCACGAAGTACTTCCTCACCAAGTACGCATAATTCTGGATCGTCCCGCTCAGCACCGCCATCAGCGGCCCCACGACCGCCACCTCCGGGCAGCACCCCGCGCCCTCCACCGCCAGCCCGCCGCCGGGCATGCAGATCACCGTCTTGGTCCTCCCGCCGAAATCCAGCCCCTCCAATGCGGATCGGATGCGATCCCGATGGTCTGGCCGGCTGGCGCGGCCCGAGCCGCCCAGTTCGATCGCCTTGGGCGGGCACAGGCACAGGAAGCTACCCACCGTCATGGCTCCTGAACCACGCCTTGGCCGATTGGCGGGATCGGAAAGTGTGTGGGGCCTCAAGGAGGGGAGATGGCGGCTGTTCGGTTGGTTGGTTGGTTGGCTTGGTTGTAGGCGGAGGAGGAGGTTGGGTGCAAAAGTGAGAGGCGGTTTTGGCGCGCGTCCGCACGTCTGGGACGAGGAACAGCGCGCGGCAATGGCGGGGGACGGCCGAGCGGTCCACAGGGTGGGTGGACGGGAGGGGCTGAGGAAGTACGGCGCCACATTTCGATTGAGGGTGTGCGGCCGATGGGGAGCATCCAAGGGGTTGTTCCTGGGCGCAAACAAACAGGGAATCGAGTTGCTCGACGGCCGTTGGCGGCCAAGCGAAGCATCCGCATAATGGGCCGTCGGCCGACCATGGGTCATCGATGATGCAGGTTTCTGCTTGAAGGGGTCCTCTTCCCTAGCCAAGTGTCCATCAAAGACGTTCTCATCAGTGTTCCAAACTCACAATACCCATGCCTGCCAAACTCAGCGCACCTGTAGCTTCACTAGGCACACCAAAGTACCTATTCGCCGGTACCTTAAAGTTCGTGCACTCCGCAAACCGAAGCCAAGCTCAAAGGGATGGCCGGCTGTGTGCAACACAGGGTAGTTCAACACCAACTTGGTGGTCCTTGGGCACCCCTTGAGTAGGGAGGCTGCCCGACAACTGAGAAAGCCTCCCAAGGCGCCCTGTTTAAACATCAGCTTTGGTCTCCTTAAAAATATCTAAGAGTCCAACAAATCACTTGCCCCATGTTCAAACGTAGGTTGTGGACCAGAGGGTCCAAGCATGCATGGAGCAGGGCAGCCAACGACATATGCTGGCTGCCCAAACCGTCTGGAGTGCTTTATGTATCCAAAGCGCCCACCCACGCCTCTCAAGCTCGTAGACTAAGCATTGATCATATGGCTGAGTAAGGTTCATATGGAGCAGTTGCGGCAGTGGTGTTTATAATCGAATTGTGTTGCATTGTGGCAAATGGCATTGCCCTCGAAGTAACCATCACATTCGCAAATGGTTTAATATAGAAATAGACCAATATACACGGAATTCAGATATTGACTCAGCTCAACTTAAAGGCTTGCCCATTCACAACCAACATAATGAAAAGCAACTACAATGCTTTCTGCCACAATCAGCAACAAGTGATACGACAATCGAATAATCAAAACCCCAAAGTTCTCTATGTTTCTTCCACTTTTGATTCGAACTCGCTCCATAAACCAGGATGGCAGAAACCACTGTCCATTCCTGCTCATGCAAGAATCTGCAAACGCCCATCAACACTGGCATCCCATCTCGCAGGTTCACTGGAGTCTCCAACGGCTCCTTGTGATAATTGCCTCCCTCGAAAACCAATGACTTTGCATCAACCCTGCATGGCAGCAACGTTACCCTCAGTTGGGCACCATAAAATCAATTTTGAGAGGAAGAGAAGATCGTTTAACATCAATGAAGCTCAAGCGTTGAAAGCGCAACCACATAACATTAGATGTGGATTAGATCGATCAAATTGTTTCACCTTTCTGCAAGCACGTATGCAACGATGGATGCCACTCACCATGCCACATTGGGTTGGCCCTCCATGCCTCAAATTGTTTCCTGGAAACAACTTGTATATTGTATAATAGATATTACAAGCTTGTGACACACAACTTAAGTTGTAGCTCACAACAGGTACCCTTCAGCCGGCTTCCTTACCAAGGGTACATAAAAATTGGCTGATCAGATTGCCAAAGCGTCTTGAAACGGCCCAAACGATATACAGAGCCCGGCCGCCAAGAGCGCCGTGTTTTTGGCTAGGACATGGGTGCGCGCTATATGGGTACTCCCACTACACTGCCAAAAACACTCGGGTTCCACAGATGTTTGGCCATTTTGATGCACTGTTTTTGAGACGCACCCCAGAACATGTTGCACGCTCCCTGCACCGAGAAAACAAGAAGAAAACCGAGAAGGGAAAGACATGCACAAACCACAATCCACAGTACTGTTTGTTGTGCAACATATGTGCAAATTTTAAACGTCATTCTCTGTGAAGCAGTACTTGTTGTCAGCGCACATCCGGTAGATCGTGTATAGAAATCTCCATTTACTGGCCTCAGAATTTTTGATAAACAGCAAATCTGTCAAGTTCACACCTAACTGTTTTCCTGTGCTTCTGTGCACTGATTTTGAGTGTCTGCTTCCTGGACCTAAATGGGTTGCACACCGTGATATGGGAATAAGAAAACAACACTCAATAGACAGAATCTATATCATTTGGATGCCTGATCCCAAATGGTAAGTAACTTATAGATTATCCATTTTACTGGGTAACTCAGGGAGCAAATCACACCATAGCTTCAGTAGCACTGCTGAGTGCCAGTGTACCAGCATCCCACTTGCAAAAGTT
>CAJHUC010002814.1:0-46595 GCA_905146915.1 Ostreobium quekettii
CAAGACGAAGAAGTGGGACCTTCAATTTTGGTCACAAGGTCTCGCATATCCTTGGCGAGAGAGATGAGGGAGAGGATTAAAAGTGGCATAAGACAGGACACTCGTTGGGCAGACATCATATCCCAACCGGAGTCTGTTCAAGAAAATGTGATAACCATTGGAGGTCGATCCTTCCGGCTGACGAGAGGATTTTTGGAGATGAAGGACAGCGACAGGCACCAGGGATCACAGTGGCGGCTGGTGGTTCCAGATGTTCCAGACATCAAAGAGCAGATAATGAGGGAACTTCATGAGGTCCCTTATTCAGGACATCTGGGCTACCACAAAACATTGAAGAACATACAAAAGACATTCTACTGGCCTGAGCACACCCTTGATATCAGAGATTTTGTGACAGGGTGCCCAGTGTGCCAGCATGAGAAGGCCGTCCACCGTGTGCCTGCTGGACTCCTACAGCCGCTCAAGCTCCCAGAACAAAAGTGGGCAGACGTGAGCTTGGATTTCATCATGGGTCTTCCAAAGTCAGAGAATGAGAACAACGGGATTCTTACTGTCGTAGACAGGGCCACCAAGATGGTGCACCTTGCACCTGTCAAGCAGACAATCAATGCTGCTGACGCTGCCCGTGTCTACTGGACTACAGTAGGGAAACTTCATGGGATCCCACGTTCTATTGTGAGCGACAAAGACCCAAGGTTTATATCCAAGTTTTGGAAAGAACTATGGAATATTCTGGGAAGCTCTCTGAGGATGTCCAGTGCATACCACCCTCAGACAGATGGTCAGACTGAGGTGATGAACAGGGTGGTTGAGATGGTCCTGCACTGTACCTTGCATGCCGGGCAGGAGGGGTCGAACTGGGAGAAAATGCTGTCTACTGTTGAATTTGTGATCAACAACAGTCCGACGCAGGCCACGGGGTAAACGCCATTTTATTTGAACTACGGCTTCCATCCATGTACACCCATGAACTTATCCGGGATCATGACTCCACCATGATTGAAGGGGTCAACCAGTTTGTGGACCGGATCAAAAGGAATTTCTCAACGGCTCTGAAATTTCTGAATCGGGCCAAAGACAGGATGAAGTCCCAAGCTGACCAGAAGCGAAGGGAACTAAAGCTGAGTAGTGGGGATCAGGTGCTACTATCGACTGAGCATTTGAACTTGAAGAATGCACCTATCCGTAAGCTGAAGAGGCGATTCGTTGGGCCTTTCTTTGTGGTTTGTCAGGTGGGACCAGTGGCCTACAAACTCGACCTCCCTGAGAAGTGGAAGATTCACAACATATTCCACATCAGCTTACTGCGTCCTTTCAGAACCAGCCAGTGGGCGCACCCTACTCAGGAGGGTCAGATTGAGGACATCGAGCCCGCAGAGGATGAGCCGTACGATGTCGAGAAATTACTGCGTTGGCGGTGGGCAGGACCCAGTTCCAGGAGGCGCAAAGAGTACTTAGTGCTTTGGAAAGATTATTCGTTGGATGACGCTACCTGGACTCCAGAGGAGAATTTCACTTACCCAGAAGAACTCAAGAAAATGATCAAGAGGGACCGGCCCGTTGAGGACAACTAGGCCATTGGGTTTCGCTTAGACGTTTCGAGGGCGAAACTACCCCCAGGGGGGAGTACTATTGTGTAAACTACTAGGGGGTAGCCGGTTTACTCCAATTATTCACTGGGAAGTGATAATTGACATGAGATTGTACCTAGATGGGACAGAGGAGGCTGTTAGCTTTCCATAGGTCTTTGAATCATCCCAAACGGGTTAGCGGTAGTGGAGTTATGGCTTATAGAAGTTCCAGTACTTGCGGTTGGGCCCCTACCGTACTCGGGGATGAGATACTATCGATACGGGTACATTCAATACGTTGTTCTGTCGATTGTGTACCGCTGCATGCGGGGGTCATGTGACCGACCCCGCATGTCAGCCGGTAATTCCATTGTGCCCACTCTCGCCTCCCAGCGGCTGCACCCGCAGGCCGCAAGGCGCCGCGCGCACCCACTGCGCGTACGGCCGCCCCGCGCCCGGCCATTCCGCAGGCCTGGGCCCACACTGCGCATCCGAAGAAGACGAGCGCCCCGCAAAGCCCGCCGGCCATCCGGCGGAGGGGGCCCCGCGGCCCCATCGGGCGCCTCGGCGGGAGCATCGCCCGCGAAAAGACCGAAAACCACGCCAGGGTCGATGTAACGCTGCTGGAGGGCAGCTTGCAACAATGCTGCTCTGACACGACTTGCCACAAGGTTGATCATTACATGCAATGTCTGCACCACATGCCCAAACCACAAAGATTTCCCGAACACACCCCAACTAGAGCCCTATATTCATGTGTATATGAATGTCACAGGTCGTGCACCGCTATACTAATAAACCCACTATATTAACAAACTATTTTGCAGCTGAACCATTGTGCTCCGAGCAACAAACTCACTATACTAACAAATTGCTTCCCGCTGAACCAAGATGCAATGTTGCCAAGAAGGCGCGCAACCATTGTCAGAGTGAACTGATTTCAAAGACTGCACCCAGCAATCCTCTCGTTGGCACCAATGGCATGGGCTAGTGTGCACAAAACATCAATCCTTGTAGATGTTCAGCTGACCTGACCCCCTGCCGCAACACACAACTATATAGTTGATGATGATATATCATGATGGATATGATGATATATCATCCGGAAATTTGCTAGGCGTTGATGCAACATTGATAGGCACTTCCATCAATGCCGGTCTTAAGAGCTGGTGTGTGTAGAGCGGTGTTGATCAATGTTGCATCAAGAGCAATATGGCAACGTTGCATCAATGCCTGAATTGATGGAGTTTTGCTATCAAGAGTTGTTGGCAAGGGTCTGCTGCAATGTTGCAGCAATATGCCTTGATAGCGCCATTGCGGCAGGGCGCTTTCTTGGTGTGCACTATCAATAGCAAGCTTTGTTGTGTGGGCGGGCGGGGTGTGGTGAGGTATGGGGCGTGTGGGTTGGTGGAGTGGCGTGGCAGCAGCGGTGGCTCGTGTGCATTCAAGCTTGCATGTGGCTGTCGAGTGGTTCATGTATGCGTGTTCGCGTGAAAGTTGTTTTAGGGTTAGAAGCCATAGTTGGTTGTTGTGCGTGGGTAAGTAGAGAATGTCACTACTGTCGCTCAGGCTGCAAGGCGATCGCCGGGGCATGCACGCCACAACAAAGTTAGCAGCCACCACACAAGTATTCTATCGCTTGCAACATAATCATGCACACACTCAATGCCCCTGCAACGCAGCATGCATGATCAATCGCTCGTGATCCTTTGCTCGCAGGTTGTGCAATGCACCTTGCGGGCACGCCCAGCCAAGACACGCCATGGGCATGGCCTTCGGCCACCTCCCATAAATTTCGTTCTGAAGATGCCGCCGCCATGTAGGTGGCAAGGGCGGGCAAGGGCGCCGCCGCTACACCCCACTCCACATGACACGGCCCTTTGCACACGATGCATCTCTCCCCACGCAACGAGCATTGCACTGCCCCGCCACCGCGATTTGCAGGTCACAGCAGCTCAAGAACAACGTGTCTCGAGATCTCAATCATGGCCCACAAAATCCAAACGGTTGAGCATTTCCCTGATGACAAATTTGGAAGCAAGGCACCGCCCGCGAGGTAGGCGTTTGACACAAGCCATTGGCGCCTCCAGTGGCCAATGCCAGTTATCGCACAATGGCGTTCAGCATAGCGGTACCACCACTAGGCCCCTTCTCGCATGGGCCAGTGTGGGTCAGCGCTTGAGTTTCACCAGGGTCAATCTTCTAGCGATCTCGACGTTGGCCATCAAATTCGCTGCTGGCCAACAACGATGATGGCAAACCTGGTGCAAACTTGCTCTTAGAGCAGGGTTGCAAATTCTTTAGCGAGGGCCAGGTTGCTTTGATTTTGCACAAGGCGGACGGCGTTGAGCCAGCCCAATGTTCGATCTGATGCCAAGGTTGGTGTGCCTACGCAATGGTATCGATGCAAGACACCAGCCCTGGCAACTAATGAGGGGTGCGCCCACACCCAATAGGGGCTGCAACGCCAAGCCGCGACGTTGCAAGGCAGCCAGAAAACAACAGAAGGGGTGCTCGAAACGCAAACACACCATATGGGGTATTGCAGACACTGCCACATGGGTGGCAATGTATACATCACAACCAACCTTGTTATAATATTGATGCATCACAATATGGATGGAACATTGGCCGCAAATGCATCAATCGGCCCTGATGCAGCGTTGACAGGCTGCGCCATTGACTCAACATTGAGCAACATTGATGGGGTGGTGGTGAGCCAGCAACATTGTTACAATGTTGCCGAAAGTGACCTTGCTGGATCGTTGATGAACACCGGCATCTGTGAGCCGTTGCTCCATAGGTATTTTCTCAACATTATTGGTCATTGCTTCAATACCCTTGTTGCATCAAGCCCTACCAATATTGCATCAACGCCTAGCAAATTTCAGGATGATTGGTCTCCTCAACCTCGGAGGTTGAGGATTGGAGTCCAATCCTTTTCTCAGCAACATCCAAGCAACCACACTATTCTGACAGAAATGGAGCAAGTGAGCATGTAGACTGGATCCCACAAAACAATACATATAGCAGTGGGATCAAACATGAGCAGTACTGTAGATGTAGTTGCAGCCTTGCATGTTGCATCTTTTGCACACTGATAAAGCAAGGTAGCTTTTCTAACACCACTGATCGTCTCCATTAGGCCCCTGCCACCGCTTAGAGGGAAATAAGTCCTGTATTAGCCAGTGGCTGGAAGGTAGGTCCCCTCAAGGTATTGGTCAAACCGTAAAAGGCAGATTCATGATGCAAACTGGTGTCGCATGTCTCCAAGGACTCAACCACAGCCTGCAACAACAAGAGTGACAAGTACTGTAGGACTATTCTATATGTCTATCAAAGCCAAATAGCAAACATCACAATCTTGGTCCCACAATGATGATGTGCAACAAGGCTGATGCAGACACCTGATGCCTCCAGCTGTGGATCGCCAAGGTGCTCCTGGCAACCAGGTAGACTCCTCCAAGCCAATACTTAGCTCCCATGCAAACTAGCACAAGGCATGCATGCCAGTCATTGGCCTTAAGCACATGTCCTCGCCATATGTGTTGTCATTGATAGGAAGCCGCAACCATGCTTCAAGGGTTACTAAGCACAACAGCATATACCAAAACTGCAGGGCACAAAGGCATGCACCTGTTGTTAGCAACCATTTCGAATTCTTCATCGTGAAGATCAACACGGCAGACAGAAGGGGACAGGGGCAGAGAGCGTGGCATGTTGCTCATGCGCAGTTTGCAGACGAGCTGATGTGCAGCTGATGGACCGTAATGCACATGTCACCACTCAGCGACACCCCATCACAGGTTACAACAAGCATTCCGTTGGGTGAGTTTTCTCTTGCCAAGAAACAGGTTCTGCACAATAGTCTCAACATTGAACGGTATGAGATTTGCAGCCCTGGATCGACCCAGCAGAGGAATACCTGATTGTCACCATAGGTTCTATAGGAATCCAAATAAATACCTCCTGGCCTCATGTACGATGGGCGATCCACAAACACACAGGCCACCCCCTTCTATTGGTGCAAGTATTAGTGCACAATGTTTCCATCAAGTCAACTATCTGCAATCGCCAACAACGGTGCACCTGTCAGCATGAGTGCAGTCCACAAGTGCAACACCAAAATGTGGTCTTATATTACAACATTTTCCTTCTTGCTTTTATGGATACTCCAGCGGTACTACCCCTTAAACAATCGTCAAAGACCTGGTGGGTTCGCAACGTTAGCAAATGTACCTCATTGCCTACCATGCGCTTGTTGCTAGCAAGGTTCCAATTGTGCTGATCTGTATTGACATGTTTCAACCCTTAAGCACACTTGCACACTTAAAAGGCAGTGGCACATTTGGTGGCAGCGGCGGCAGCAGTGGCAGCGGCAGCAGCAGTGGCGGCAAGAGTGGCAGCGGGGGTGGGGGCAGTGGTGCTCGTGTCCAGCCTCTCAAATTCCAAACAACATAGGGCTCAACGAGATCAGCACGCGACAGCACCATGCCCACTCCCATGATAGGTGCCACGCACGGTCTAGGACGCATGCTCCTGTTGTTGAGGACGGGGGGCCTGCCGCCGCCACCCACAACCACAAATCAGATCTGATTTCCTCACCTCGCGGTAACCCCGGTGCCATCGCCCATGCCGCACACATTCTCAGAGCACATCGCCGCCGCCGCCGCCGCCACCGCCACCACCACCACCGCCGCCAGCACTGTGGGATTGCCGCCTTTGGAGGTGAAGACATTGCCTACACGGGGGAGGGGCAGAGAGCAGCTGGTGGTGGAGCGGTGTCAGGGTTCAAAATCTTTGAATCCACGCCAGGAGGGCACCCCACTACAATCTTCCCAAAAACTGACGTCAGCATCCCCCCTATCGGGCCACCGCACGGATGTACGCCGCCCCCTCTAGTCCGAAAAACGCCTGTGGGCCTTTGCGAGCCCCCGTTGTATGCCAACCCAAGAACGAAGATAGCACGGGCTGCCTAGAGTAGCCGAGGTTCCTGCCCGCCTCTTAGCACACTTCTTCACTGACTTACAAGTGAAGTAGAGGTTGGCGGTGCAGGCCGTTACTTAACGGCAGCCGTGGCACAAACCCAATGCCATAAGTTGCCGTTACCGTTAACGGAAGTGGAAACCTCTACAGACGGCGCCCTTAGTAATAGGCTTATCAAGTAAGTGAATTTGCCATTAGAACGGCAACATCCCGCCACCCAACAGTATTGCCCGGCGAGCGCTGGGTGCCAACGGCGTCCGACGGTGCAGTCCAACGGAGGCCGCAGATTGCAAGCGCTGAATCGCGCAACAGGCAGGGGCCGCTTTAGGCCAGCTCGAGTGGTGGGAATGGGCGTGTGCAAGGGGTGAATCAGGGGGCGCCTCTCCTGCCTCGTTGGCACCTGTTTCCACCAGTGGCAAAGGCCGTTCTAGGCTGCCGTAGGAGCCGGGAATGGGCGCCCGCGAGGTGCGAATCCCTGGGTGCATTTTGCGGCTCCTGGGATCCCAACCGCGCCTTCCCCAACCCCGTTTCAATACAAGGCCAGTGGTGCAATTGGGCATCAGTGACGCATCGATCTTGCCGGGTATCTAGCGCCTCACAGGCGCCCACTCGTGCCATTGGCGGGCCCCATTCCAGGCAATCGCGGGTGGCAAGAATGGGCGCCCGTTAGGCACCCATACTCCCGCGCCTCTTGTGCCTCGTGGGCGCCCAATCGTGCTATCGGCGGGCCCCATTCCAGGCGACCGCGGTTGGCAAGAATGGGCGCCTGTTAGGCGCCCATCCTCCCGCACCTCTCGTGCCTCATGAGCACCTAGCCAAAAGATGGCAGCCACAATAGCTTGGACGGCAAACAATAGTGGGAAATTGGACCAAGTGGTACTTTACGGCGCCAGGTCAAAGTTGACGTTATAAAAAATTAGTAATTTCGCCAAATCAGCAAAAATTACGGCATTGAGTGGCAAAGAAAATCCCAAAACAAGGTTACCAGCGCCTGACGGCATTGCAAGCCCTGTGCCGGCCTCAAAAGGGGAGCCCTAGCATCTCCATTGGCATCCTGAGCCACCCATTCAAATGTGTTGCACACAGGCCCACACTATGCCCAATGGTTGTGGCTTGCCATGGTGCAGCCCCACTGTCCATGCCCGCCTGCACTAGAGATCGCCTGGCGGGGGCGATCCTCGCCAGCTCCCCATATGGCCCAGCCCACCCACTCCTCGTTTGGGAATGCCCAGCAACTTGTGAATTGCAAAACGCCGAGTGTGCCACTGCACCCGCCGTTGCAATCCGCGCTGCCCTCAACCATTAATGGTGGAATATTCCTAGCCCACCCGCATGCCCAGCATCCCCACGCACCTTCCTAGGAATATTCCTAACCCACCCGCATGCCCAGTATCCCCACGCACCTCCTGGCCCGCCATGCACGCATGTTGCGTGCATTGGGGCGGACGTCCCGGAGTCCGGTCCTCCTAGAAACGAGGCAACAAAATGGCAAAAGCCAATGCACAATAGCCGAGGCCGAAAATCGAACAACTACAACTTAATTCGTATCTCACCCAGCAGTCCTCGCCACTGTGTTCGTAAAGCGAACACTCCAGCCCTTGGGCCAGCACCAAGAGCGGGGGTCCTTCCAACAGAGCAGAAAGGGTGGGGTTTTCTGTCAACGTTGTTGTGCCTTTTAGAAACACGCATCATGTCAACGTTGCTGGCAACCCGCACTTCCAGAGACATTGATAACAATTGATCGTCTGCATGTTGACGCAACTCGGATGTGGGAGGTCTCACAGCAACGCTGATGGCAGCCTCGCCGTTGTTGTAACATTGCCAGGGAGGTGTTCCAGTAGCGTTGACGAATGAGAGCATTGCTGGCACGCTGCTGCATAGGCCCCGCATCAATGCTGAATACGATTGATGCAAGGTCACATTACTATCAAGGCCCATCAATGTTGCCGTAACACCATCCCAATTTCTTGATGACCGTACACATGTGTGATTGATTATCAATGCATAATGTAGTGGCACTGACCAATTATCCACCAAGTTATGCCCTGCAGTTTCGCCCGCAGGGAAATTCGCATGAAATACAAGGACAAGAGAACGACGTCAATGCGAACGCACAGCTAACGGCGAGGGCTTGCTGGTGCGCAGATTGGAAGGTGTCCGCCCACTGGCCAAAATTTCGGCCATGAACATGCCAATGGCGGATATACTCCACCAGGCTTGTTCATTTACGTTAACTTTACGTTTTTGCGTTTAACTTTTATGCGCAAAAACATAAATTTTAGGGAGGTTTATTTTTGCGGTTGTTTTTGCGTTTTCAACACTCGTTGAAACACTCATGTTACACCATGAAAGTCACGCACAATGATCAATTTCCCGCCTCCTTGAGCAGCCGCAACACAACGTCCATCTCGGCCTTTGCAAGGGCAACAGCGTAAAACAAAAGAGCGTTTTCTGCACATTCCAGCGCGTCTGGCTGCCACTCCCAGTATTCCCTAAGTCTGCGCGTACTGACTTTATGTGCACGTGGCTGTACTACGTTGCATTTACGTAGTTTACTTAGAAGTAAATAGAACTATTTACACTTAAGGACGTAAAAGCTATTTTCACGCGCCAAAACGTAAATACGATCAGTTTTAACAGTGCAAATAACAAGCCTGCCCACAGAAGCAACGTTTTATTTCCTGAAAATTCCGCGAATCGCAAACTGCTATGGACGATGCCAGCTGCGATGCCATTTCGCACTAATCGATGCCATCGCAGCCGCTTGAAAGTTATAAAATTTTATGCTGCCGTTATCACTGTGATGGACCCACTTAGTGTCAAAACGATGTTGCAATTGGCATTGAGAGTATAGTGTTCTATGCTGGTGACCATCATTGTAGACAGTCACAACATTCAATCATTGTTCTCCTGTTCCACACCACAGGGCTTTCGCATGTACTCACTGCAGTACATGCCCGCTCTGACACGCTGTATCCACAACGCTTCTTATGCTATCGCTGACAGAATTGCTCGCGCTGTGTACATAATATTCTCAATACCGCTCAGGTTATTGCCGCGGCACTTTGCAATGCTTCATTGCGTCAGCATTTTACGAAGAAACGTTTCCCAAAGAGACTGTGCTGCTGCCGCAGCCCGGCCCCGTTTCAGAACGCTTTTCATCAACCCGCCAGTATTGGAGCGAGGATAGGAGGTGCGAGAGATAGGCCATTTCTGCTTGTGGCATGCAGGGACATCGATGTTCAAGATCCAATTTCCGTGTTGTGGTGTGGATCCATCCACAAAAGCAAGGGGCAACAAGTGCCATGCGCGCCACTGAATGCACTGGTGTAATTGGGGCCCAAACGTCGGTGGAATTGCAAGTACGTGGTTTTCAACAACTTGACAGCTAAATCTGGCATGAAATGGCCTATTTTACATTTTGCAATTGATTTGCGCTTTTGATGTTACAATTTGGCAATTGTTGAAACTGCCAAGTGGCGTATGTATGGCAAGAGCTCTCTTTGGCACTGCCGCCTCCCTGCTCAACCGGTCTGGTGCCAATCACAAGTGCCTCACTCTCAAATGAAGATAAGCGAGCCTTTTTAGCTGCAGTGCTGTCACTGGAGCCACGAGCGAAGATGTTCGCGCGTTACATCCCTGCATGTGAATGCTGGATACCTGTGCACTCATGTCCCCCTCGGGGGCAATGCATTCACATTCATTCATCACACCACAAGCAGGCCTTGGGCTTGGCGTCTGCTTCAATCGCCGTTTCTGTAACCTGCACGTGAGCGCATCCGGACATCGCCTTGCAGGTGCAAGAGCTGCTCTTTTCCACCATTGTTCAAATGCGCCGATTTGGTGCGCACCGCGGGCAGCCCCAGAGCGCCAGCACCCAACAGTCCAGCAGATATTTTCCCCAGGTACTAGGCGGCGCGGCCAGTTCGAAGCGGAAGACACTGCCCCTTTGTCCCAGCCGCCCAGTTTCAGACGGCGTTTTAGACACCAGTTGGATGCAGCCTTTGATATGGCGGTGACTGGTTCATGATTGACTGATGGTTGTGTGGCCCCAAGGGGGCGTGCCTGTCCTCGGTGTCTTCGTGGGAGACGGGCATGGCCACAAGCTTGGTGACACAGCCGAGGGAACACAGTCCCGGGACTGAGGGCCCACCCCAGGCTTGGAGTTTCAACCTCACCATGAGAGCTGCAGTACTGTGGCCCAGACGTCGGTTCGCGTATTGTCGGCGCCTGCTGACAGGTCCCATCGGCAGGCTCGCTGGGCGAGTGTGATTGGCGCGCGCGTTGCCGTGTACGAAGTTTGTGACCGGCAGGAGTACGATGGGCACGTGACTTTTATGGCCGCCTGCGGTACATTCACGACGCACGGGGCCATTCTCCGCACGGTGTTGCGCAATGTACTGCCAAACCCTCAACCGGCAAGGTACGGCGCAAGGTACGGTGCGTGGCCGTCTCATCACGCGCCGGGAAACGCCCGGCGGCCCGCCCTTTTGCCGACGAAAAGGACGTCCTTCTTGAAAGGTGTTGGGAAGTACTAGGACAAGTACTGGAAAGTAATGGGAAAAGTGACGGGAAGTACTGGGACAAGTACTGGAAAGCAATGAGAAAATTGACGGGAAAGTACTAGAAAATGTACTGGAAAATAATGGAGAAAACGGCGGGATGTTACTGGAAAAAGCACCAGAAAATATGGGAGAAGTGACGGCAAAGTACTGGGAAAGTATTGGAAAGTACCGGAAAAGAACCGGGAAGGCGTCGGTTGCGTCATCCCGTCGCGTCAGCGCCGTCCTTTATCAAGTCCCGACGTCACTGCCTCACCCTCACCCGATCCCGCTAATCACCCAGATCCCCCGCGCCCCCCCTGACAGCCCCTCCTCCCAATTGGGCCTCTCACATCGGAGCCACGCCAAGCCCCGAGGAGGGGTCCCCGGGAGCCACTGCCAGGGCCGGGCGCCTACGGCTGGCCGCGCCAAAAGGCGCCTTTCCGCTCGCGGCGCCGCTTGGCAGAGAATCGGCATCCTTCCATCCCCTCCCAGCCCCACAACTTGGATTTTTGGGGGGCGGTGGCGGTTGTAGTTTTGTGGAGGAGGAGAGGGGAGGGGGTGAAATCTGACACCAAAGAGAGGAGCCTGGATGGCGAGGGAGGACGTGGAGGGAATGGAAGGAGGAGGCCTGGAGGCGGAGGAGGGCGATGGGAAGGCGGCTTTGGGGGGCCCCGGATCGCCGCAGTCGCAGTACGAGCCTGCCAGGGAAGGGGAGGGGGAGGGTGGGGGTTTCTGGGTTGATTTGCGTCTCCAAATCTGCGGGGAAGGTAGTACATCGGGGTGCGTTCTCAGGCGGGGGCGATTGTTCAGTGCGTGGGAATCGCTGGGGCCCTTTTTGTGGGGAAGGTGGGGAAGGGAAGGTGCTTGCGGCGTTTGGCCGAAGCGTGTGTATGTGTGTGTGTGTGTACGTGGGAAGGGTGTGCGTGCGTGCGTGTGTGTGTGTGTGGGTGGGTGGGGTGGGGTGGGGGGGCGCTGTGTTCGCTCGCCAAGCCCCAGGATGCGACCGCGTAGTCAGCGCGATGACGACGGGGGGTGGACGTCCCATAGGGTTTTCTCGCTCGGCCGCTCTTCGGCGGGGATGCCGATTCAGAGGGCGGTCGGCCTCGGCGGGGCGGCGGGCGGGACCGGCCGCCCGCCGGACGTTCCTGCGCTCGCATGATTCGCGAGAGGGGTTCGAATGGGGCTTGGGTGTGGGATCCTTTCGCCTGGGCTGGGGAGTGTTGATGTTCCCCGTGGCGCTGTTGTTTTGGGGGTGGGTGGGTGGGGTTGTTAGAGGATGCACTAACGGGGCATGATCCCGCTTTTCCTTCAGCTTTGTATCTGCCTTGTTTTGTCTCGGGGCTACGCTGAACGGCGATGCAGAATTTCCGTTGTCAAGGAGGGGGGTGGGGGCGGGGTCCGGCGGACCCTGCCCAATCGGCGCCAGGCCGCGCAAGCGGCGCCGAAGCGCTTCCCGTGGCCGGCGGGGCTGATCGGCCTTGGGGTTGTGTGGTGGGCAGGTTGCCTTGCATGGGGAAATTGAGGGAAGAATTGACGTGCTCCATCTGCTTGGACATATGCACGCGGCCGGTCACGACGCCCTGCGGTGAGCGTGCACGTGAAATTATGGTCGGGGTCCATTGGCTCGCCGTGTGGCTTGTGCAGACGCTTCCTGTCTGTCTAGCTGGTTTTGATCCCCAACCTGTGAGCCTAACTGCTGGCATTGTTGAGCGAGTTTGCTCAGGGAATGATTTTCAAGCTCCCAAGGGTCACCATGCGGCTTTTGCAGACTTCCATTGGCTGTCTTGTGTTTGGTTGATCCTGGACCTCTGACCAACCAGCTCAAATGGCTGCATTTAAAACGCTGAAAACCTGGCCGAGGACCGCATTTGATGCTGGTGTTTGGGGTTCAGAGGTGGGACGACTTGGGCAGGGAGTGTGTGGTCGCTGCTCGCTGCCAGGCAGAGCACAATGCATGCGCATGTGGTGTGAGAACTGCTTTGAGATAATGCTTTGCGTATGGTTGCCAGGACACAATTTTTGCCGCCGTTGCCTGCGAGGCGCGCTGCAATACAGCATGAAGTGTCCCAAATGCAGGGAGGCACTGCCAACCGGTAAGACTGTGCTTGCTAGTCCACAAACTTGGAGGTTTACAAGATTGCAGGAAGTTGCAACACTGTGAAATTGACACCCGTCTGTCACTCCGGAGGTGCATTTCCGCTTGTGCGTCTCTGCTGCCTATTTGCACTCCTTAGTGTTGTGTGATGCTCCTGTTGAGCTCGGTGATTGGTGCATCAATTTCAGCACCATGGAAACAGTCGTGCAACAGTTCTTGCTCACATTGGGTTGGGCATCGTGTGATAAACGGCACTTTCTCCGGGAGAGACAATCAATCCTCAGGAGTTCTTGCTGTTTGATAGCCAGGTGATAATCCATTGGCTAAGTGATCACGCTCTTAATGTGCAGTGGTTCAATCTGAGCAAGTGGTGCATGGTGGCGGAAGTGTGACAACGGTCCTTATGCCTGAGAGACACTACGATGTGACTGGCTTCATATTGACACTACATGTTTTCTTGGAGCAACTGTAACTCTTTAATATTTTGTGGTTGGGGTGCACTAACAAGAACAAAGGTGACGGTTTGCAGCAGCAACACTGCAGCAAAATGACTGCAGAAGTTGTTGGATGCTGGTGTGCACAGGAAGCGGAAAGCATGTGAACACTGTCCTGTGGAACACAATACAGCTGCTGTTCCCCCAAATGGAAGATGCACCTCCCTCACCAGCAACCTGTCGTGGTTCATTGGATGGGAACCCCCGTGACTCTACCTCAGCGGACCGCATTGTCCAGCAAGCTGAGGAGGCTCTGCTCAATCTCTTCCACACAGTGAGGTGGGCATGCACTCTTCTGCCATCTTTTGCTGAATGTTCTGGGTGTGATGATGGGTTTTGAAGGATGCTTGGAAGTTTGGGGCAAGGTTTCGTTGTGTCAACGTCTGATTGCTGGCTATTGTGATGAAGACACTCTGCTGTGTGCATTGGGTGCACTCGGGGAGGATAGAAGCACTTTCCCTATGGAACGTAAGATCATATTGTACTGTGGCAGTGACTTGTTGCACATAGCAGTGATGCTGCACAATGAGGCCTTGTGGCAGTGGGAGATTACTGGAAGCCTCTATGTTGGGCGGCTCTATTCAAAATGGATGCATCACTTGTGTACCCACCCATCACAGGATGAACAAGGTGTCGATGTCATGTGGCACTGGTGAATAGTAATGGCAAGATAGCAAAAGTTTCTAACAGTCTGTGACACAGCTTGAGCTTCTGAAAGACTGCAGGAAACTTGCATGGTGGTCCTGGACACCAAGACACAAAGACACACATTATCAAGGCTGATTTCCTAAGACAGCATGTGTCGAAAATAGGCAAAACACAGCTCTTGCACCCTGTAGTTTACGCACAAGTGAATGTGACATATCAGAGTGCATCAGGAGCCCTACACCAGGAGGGAAGAAAGAGCACTCTATCCAATGTGTCTATCAGGGGGAATCGTTTTCGTGGTGAGACAGGTGATCGTTGCCACTGACAGAATACGGCGCTCTGTGCATCCACCTTAGGAGACCCCAGGCTGGCACTGCCCAACCCACTCAGGGACTTGACGAATTCTTGTCTCGTCTGGAGCTCAGCGACCCGCAAGACCAGTTGCAGGTGGTGTCACCACACTCTGTTTCAGGTGCGTGGCGAGAGACAATCAATGGAATTGCATTTGCGAAAATATGTCTTCCCTTGCACCTGCAATGGCATGATCGGCATATTCACCTTGACATGGTTGGCTTGTGGAGTTCGGAGGTGGGATTGGACACTTGCTGTGTTTGGGCTGCCTGAGATAACAGTGAGTTGGAGCAGTTGCAGTGTTGTCTGCATATGGACGTGCGACTGGTCCTATTGGACCTACTCTTACTTGTGGAGAGAAGATGGCAAATGCAGATCCTTGACAGTGCAATTGGACGATGTTGGTCCTACGTGGCTTGAAACAGAGGATTGTAGTTGGCCAACATCACAGGACAAAACCAAGTCCTTACATGCTGGAAGGTGGTGATGGGTGTAGAATGGCATCCAACAAGCCTGTTCCTTGTAAACCCAGCAGCATGCCAGGAATGTGTGTCTTGTTTGCAAGCCGTATTTCAATTGTGGAAGTTTGTCCCCCTAATTGAGACGTGCAGAATGCTGGGGTCATCTTCCAGAGAGCACCCCCTTTGGCGGCTGTTGTGAATACACTCTGTTTGCTGGAGCAAATCGCAGAAAGGAACAAGCCGTGTCCTTTGCCACAAAACCTTAGCTCAAAATTCTGTTGTGATGCGTAATCAATTTATAGACAAGAGTTCATACTCCTGCCGATAACACTTTGTGTAATCTTCGCTACAAAATTGATTGAATGTGTAACAAGAGCTAAAATGTGACGTATTACCCTGGAACAAATAACCTGTCGGCTGGGCGCAGGGAGGCGCATGAATCCCACTTTGGGGGAGGGTGGAATTGCGGATGACTGGGGGCCCCCTCGCACCCGCTCATCCCTCTCGCCCCAGCCAGATCAGCGCCGACGCTCCGTGGCCTCGCAGATCCTCCCTGTCAGGGGGGACGCCATGCAGATGCTGAGGAACACAGTCACCCGCCTGGAGTCCTCATTTCCAAGGCAGCCACGCTCGCGCACGGTGTCACCGGCCTTGGGCGATGGCAGGGGCGTGGGGGGTGTTGCGGAACGCCTCCCTTTCGGCGACTTGTCGCCAGAGGCGTTCCGTGTCACGCCCGTGGAGGTCACCTGGGCGCCCCACAGCTCGAGGCCATCCAGCGAGGGCCAAGAGCAGGGGTCCCAGGCAGATGGTTCTATTGAGAGGGCCTGGCAGCGGAGGCGGGAGAGGGTGGGCGACAGGAGGGCAGCCACTGGGATGGTGAACATGGCGCTTTCGGACGCAGATGCCGAGGTGCTCACCAGGCATGAGGCCTCCCCCCAGAGGATGCCCGTCGGTCTGTATCATTCGGATGTTGCTGATGAGGCTCCCGAGGCCCCGCATCTTCAGAGGATCGAGATTGCAGAAACAGCGCCCTCGCTGGACCACAGCCTGGAGCAGTTCCTCGAGCTGAGGAGGGGGATGGGGATTCAGGCCGGGGCAGGCTTGGCTGATGGGGAGCGCTCCGATGATGAGTACGTCTTTGGGCCTGATGGCCCGCCAGCACAGGTGTACCCCTACTCAGATCAGCTGGGGAGTGGCGCT
This sequence comes from Ostreobium quekettii, assembly GCA_905146915.1. Classification (NCBI taxonomy): domain Eukaryota; kingdom Viridiplantae; phylum Chlorophyta; class Ulvophyceae; order Bryopsidales; family Ostreobiaceae; genus Ostreobium; species Ostreobium quekettii. Next base: position 16,351 of record CAJHUC010002814.1, read on the forward strand.
TTTGTGTCAACGTCCTCTGCGCCCCTGGACTCTGCCAGCTCTGCTGGTGCAATGGAAGACGAATGGCTGGAGCTCAGGCGCTCAGATGTTGAAGCTTACCACAACCTACAGAACACAAGCCCCTCGGGGAGCCCTGTGGGATCTGATCCATTCCCTGGCGCTGTCAGCAATGGCATGGGCCATGGAGTGGCCGTTGATGAGGGCGCCCAGCTGCGAGGGCCGAGTTTTGGCCTGACGAGGCTGGCGCCAGAGCTGGGGATGCACCTGAACAATGGCCGCAGGAGCGCAAACTACGGGGTGACCCTGGTTCCTCTGAGCCCTTCAATGGCCGCGTCTGACGCCAATCGGGATTTCAATGAGCATGGCAGTTCCGTGGAGCTGGATGATGGCCAGAGCAGCGATGGGGACATCGACAGCTCATCGTCGGACAGCAGTGACGATGGCTACGATGTTGGGGAGAATGGGGTGTACGAGGAGTTTGTGGTGGGGGATGTGTTTCAGGGGCACAGGTTTTCAAGGGGCCGGGCCCTGAGCCCCTTGGGCGATTACAGCAACTTCCATGGGGACAGCGACGAGGAGATTGCCGACGAGGAGTGGCAGGATTCCGACGAGGGTGAAGGGGTCGAGTCTGACCTGTGCCTGGACTTCGAGACGTCGCCCGTGTCGGCCGGCGGGTACTACACCTCAGGGGAGTTCCCAACAGACCCCTATGCGAACAACAGCAGCTCGGCGGAGTTTGCGTCATTGGATGGGCCAGCGCAGCTTGCTGAGGAAGTGGTCGAGGATTCCCCACGGAGCACCCCTCTCCCCAGCAACCTGTGCAGAATCGCAGTCAGCCTACCCCAGGTGGACACCACTGCTTCAGCTGCCTTCCCCTACAATTCCAGCCCCAGGGGCCCTGGCACCGATCCCACCGTTTCCATGCCAGGCATGTCCACAGAGTTGCATGTTGTTGTGTCGGACTTGGAGCAGATGGCCTCAGACACCTGGGAAGCGAGGGCAGGGATGGGACAGATGGGGGTACCGGTTGCCGAGCAGCGGCTGCCCCCCTTGCGCCCCCCCGCCAGCCGCGCTGACGACAATGGGGAACTGGAGGCGTCCAGCACCAACAGGAGCTGCAGGGCGGAGGGCGGCTGGGGGTCGTCGATGGAGAGGAGGGGGCTCAGGCCGGGGCACCGTCATGTCCGCGGCGTGGCGAGCAGCAGGGGGAGGCAACATGCGCATGGAACTCAAGTTGGGGGGTACATAGGGATGCGGTACCTGCTCGAGGACCCTGCACACGAGCTGGAGCAGGATGGGTTGGCAGAGAACGCCCACATGGGCTGTGTGGCGCGCTGGCGCCGCTGCAACAGCATGCCCAGGCAGGACGTGGGGGCTGCCAGCCACCCGCTATGCTGCTTCCATGAGGGGGCCGATCGCAGGGAGGCCCAGGTCGTGGCAGAGTCATCGTCCTCCTGCCCTGACAGGCCCAGTGCCTCAGGGAGGCGCAGCGTGCAAGAGTTGCACGGCAGCAGTGGGCGGGGACGCTGTGTGAGGAATCGTCGGTTTGAGCCTGTGGGTGACCTAGAAGGGAGTTTTGGGGGGGATGGCTACGAGGGGGACCCATCAGAGGGGGAGATGGTGCACCCATCGGGTTCCGGCATGGAGTCCGGCGTGGTGCACTCTGACAATGAGCTGGAGAGCCTGTCCGCCAGTGGCCGGCAATCGCCGCTGTTCGTTGGGGGAATGAGGGTCATGAGGCTGCCCAACCGGATAAACCAGTTCATGTCGCGCCTGAGGAGGTACCCCAAGTAGCCTGCCCCCGGGCTAGCGCGTGAGGGCGTTGTGTATATAGGTAGGGCGGAATAAGTAGGCGGCATCAGGAGCAGCCTCTGCTGGACTGGGGAGCCAGGCGTTCGTGGGTGGGGTAGTCACGGCAAACGTGAGTGTGTTGTGATTGTGCTGGTGTGCTGGTGTGTGCAGTTCAGATGTGTAGGGTAAATAGCAGTTGGTGAACGAGTCGTCCTTGGCGGCCGCCTGTGTGGCGATTGTACAGGACAGGGAAATCTTGGATTCAGGTGGACTGGACGGCTGGCGCCATTTTGCGCGTCCGTTGGATTGGGCGGGACCAAACCTGAAGAAACGAACCGCGTTGTGGGGAGTGAGAACACCGACTTGACGGCGAGAGGAACACAAGGCTGATGGGTGTGGTTGTTCGGATCCAAAACCGAATTTCTGGGTATTTCTGGGCGCTTCTGGATACTTCTGGATACTGCTGGAAACTTCTGGATAAGTTTGTCCGGTTCGGCCAGATTTTATGTCCCGATTCTTTCTTCCTGCGATGAGCACCTCCGGAGGGGCTGCCCGGGGGCAAGCGGCTTTGCAAATTCATCGCGCTGGACAGGGCCAATCAACCCCGCTGCCCGCTCATACGCACCGGCGTCCCACCCGCCGTGTGGGCGCGTGCCCCCTGCAGCGCGTTCTCTAGTCATGGGCTCTACCACAGGCTTTGTGTGCACGCACGCTGTGCGCTGGGCTCTCTTGACGAGATAGTGACAATTTGTGGGGAGGTGCGGTGCTGACCAACGGCATTTTGTCTCATAAACCCTCTCAGCTGGTGCTCCCTGACGTCAGCAGCTTGGGTGTGAATAAGGAAACGGGGCCCACGTGTTGCGGCCGGCCCGGCGAGCACGAGCTCGAGTACACCTTGGCCCGTCCTGTGCCTGTCGCGCTTTGCGCGGTCCTTGTTTGTCGCCAGTGTGGCGCAGGGACGCCCTACTCAGCACTTGAAACAAGAACAACTAGACGTGGACGGCGCCTGGCATCTCCAAACGGGCGCAGGGGCAGTGATTTGTTATAATTTGAAAGTGTAATCAATGCAGATCGTCGCTCAGTTCTCACGGTGGCAGCACTGCTGGGGGAGGGGCGCGGGCAGATGTGTGCATAGCATTGCGCCGCCTCTGTTGGCGGCTGTGTGCCCCGATGGCGTGATCTTAGAAATGCGACGTGCACGTTCACTCCAATGCACGGCCCGCTTGGCCCGGCGCTGTTTCCGTTCCTTCCCCAGAGCGACTGGCGCTGGGCGCTTGTGCTTGTGGGTGGCACTTTGGCGCACTGTGCTCGTTCTTTTGTGTCGGTGGTGTTTTTCTTTGTTCGTTTTTTCCTCACCGTGGTACATTCAACACTTCCGCACAGTAGCTAACACTTGGCCTTTTCTTGCGGGGAAAACAATGACTAATAACGCTCTTTGAGCAAAGGTTTTGCGGAGCAACATAAAAGAAACAAAACAACGCTCTGAGAAACAGTGCGCAGCAAAAGCATAACGGTAAAGTTGCTTGACGCGGAAGGGTGGAATATACTACAGTACGTGAATGCATCGACATTTTGTCACGGCATCGATCAATGAGGTACATGAGCCCGTGCGCGAGGGGCACGTCCAGGCCCACCTATGCCACCGAACATGCGCCTCCGATGGCTGTCACAGCTTCCACAGAACTGTGGTGTCCTGGGGTCCTGGGGCTGTGGCAAAAATGCGTTTGGCCAACGCAGGACAGTGTGCTTGCAGCTGGCTCGAGATGCAGCGGTGTGTTGTGGCGAACGGCATCGGCAACTGGTGTCCCAGGGTAGCGATGTTTCAATTCTATTGCCCTGCATCACATGGCAGGCGCAGTTGCACTGCGCACGATGGGCTGCAATGCATTGAAGCGCAAAGTTTGGCAATGCTGGCGGCCTCGCTGTAGAACCTGTGCAGAATGCGGAGGAATGTGGGAATTCCGCTGCAGCACCACAAGGCAAACGCACGAAAATGTTGCATTCCACGAACGCCTGACTTTGCGCAGCACACAACGACATTTTGCTGTACATCGGTCCGTGCTGGGGGTAAAGCAGAAACGGACAACTCAGCACAGGCATTTTTCTGCTCCACATTTTGCTCAGTGTCACCGCAGTTGGCATCGCCATCATCGCTGCCATCAGCGTCCCTTTGCGCACAGGCTCCCTGGGCCTCTGATCAGATTCGTGAATACAGGTTTTCCAGCAGTAGGACCAGAATGGGAGCACCTGCGCTTCCGCCGAAACCCAACTGGCTTCCAAAGGGGCGCAACTTTTGTGAGCGACACCGCAAACACTCCAATTGCGTTCGCAACGGCCTGCGGACAAACCTGCGACATGAATCTTCACAGCCATGCCTTAGACATCACTGAACGAATCGTGCACACTGGTTTGCTCGAGCAAACTAGTAAGCTGACTGATACCCTAAATCCACAGGTGCCTGATTTCAACATTGCCCTGTTGGCGACGATGTACCAAGAGATGCGTGTCCGCGGGCGCCACTGGCCCAGGTTTCAGGCAGCGTTGCAGCCCTTCCGCTGAAATCGTCGCCTGTCGGCATCTTGGGCAAACTACATCCCGCGACGGAAACATTGACAAGGAAAGTATCACCCAAATAATTGCAAACGTGGCAGGGCCACACTAGCAAAAAGCAACGCAGGTCAAGCTAATGACAGAAAGGCGTCACAAACTATCAGCAAAGAAAGCAGCTCAGACTAGCAGGAGGCAAGGCAGCGCAAACAAGCAACATCTCAGGCAGCAGCAGCAACAAACACTAAGAAAAAAAGGGCCAAATAACACGTGTTCAACCTTATACAAAGTTTAAGGGTTTGGGTCATTTTCGTGTTCTCAGCATGCAGAACATTTACGAAATGCATATATGCGTGTTCGCAAAAAGTGTCATTTGGTCCTTTTTTTGCTAGTGGAAAACAAGGGGGCCTTGTTTGTGTGGCCGCCAAACAAAGATGTAACAGACAGTGTGGCACGCTCCCAGCAACATATTTAGAATGGAAAGCGCACAAAGAATAGAAAGAAAATGAAAGAGTATAGGAAGAAGTAGGAAGGAGTACGGAATAACGAATAAACTAATGCAAGAGCATCCTTGCTCGCAACGTGAAAATTTCGACACGTTGTCAAGTCACGTGTCTCTGCTGAGTTCAAGTATTCAAACAGCGTCCCCTTGCTAGCCATCCACACTTAACCTCACAAAGATAAATGACGAACGTATAGAAAGAACCAACAAGAATGCAGAAAGAATTAGAAAGAATGTAGAAACAAGAGACCGACAGGACAGAACAGGGTTTGCGTCCGCGCATCTCGAGCAGAATTCAGGCCCATGGCGACCCCCACAGCCGCACGCCCGGCCGCCCCCCAGGCGCACGTCTCCTTCAGAGCCCTCCTCCTCTTCTCGCTCCTGCTGCCCGTCCTGCCGCTGCTCGCATTCTACGCCGTCTACTTTGGCCACGCAGACCGTGCGTGCCCCACCTCCACCCCCGTTTGCTCGCCCTTCTGTGCTGCTGCGCTGTGTGCGCATCATTTCGCAGGCTCTGTGTCATATTTTCACAGCAGGGAAAGAGTCTCGCATACACCTGCTTGGGGCCTTGTGAAGTGTTTCTTGTAACAAAGCCTCCCACCCGCCCATCCACCCACTTTTGTGACCTGTGTCTCTTTTCTCTGTAACAAAATGTTGCCCCCCAATATCCACACACCCTTTTGGTTGCTCGCTCCCCGGCCCTTGGGGCCCCTGTGCCAACAGCCCGCGGGCCCGCGTTACGCTCGCACAGGTTATGTTGCCCTGATGCTGGACGTGGAAACGCTGTCGGCGTCGGGGAGGGGGCTGCTGAGCGGCGTGGTGGCTGTGGGGATCGTCAACGCGGTGAGGAGCTCAAGGATGAAAACAGTGGCATTTGGTTGGCGTTGTTAATTCGCATGTTGTTGGCAGGCAACAATGGTGAATGTGGTAGTATAAATGTTTGTCTTTATGGTGCACGGTGGCGGCAACAGTGGTAGCAGTAGTGGTAACAGTTGTGGACGGAGACATGCATATCCTCTTCTAATCGCATTTGTCACGTGAGAAAGCAAAGACCTTTCACAAGATTACCGATGTTGGCCAAAGGTACCAAGCACAAAACACCTGCCATGCCACCGTGATGGTGTGTTGCATGTTGTTGCGTTGTGTACAGTCATAAATTCAGATGGAACAGCACTTGGCCACGCAAATGAGGAGGATGTTGTGCTGCAGGAGGCAGAGAGTTGGTGTCCTTATGAAGGAGCAAGCAGGGCAAAAATGTCCTTCAATATACTGCAAATGTCACTTGTTTGCTTATCATTTTCTTTGGAGTGGAAAACATGTCATTCAGTGGACACCCGGCTCCCATGAAATGATTTCATGGGGCTGGTTTCCGTACAATAGATATAATGTATGTGCCCTTTTCAGCATCAAAAAAACAACACATGGCTCATTGGCTCATGTCTCTGCTGCACTCAGACCATAACACAGTACCCTCCATGTTGTGTGAGAGGCAGCAAACGTTTTCAGATGCAACAAGTGTAGCTCATAGGACATGAACAACACAGAGCAACATGAACAGCAGCATGAGCAAGGGCTTTGCATCATAGATGGGCTGTAGCGGGAACAGAAGGAGGTTGAGGTGGGGAATGCTGCTAATGGTGGTGGGCTGGTGGTGCTGTTCATCTGTTCAGGTCATCATCACCTTCGTCTTCTGTGCTTTCAAAGAGGACGAGGTCGTGGCCAAGGCCCAAAAGACGAAGGAAGAGAAAAAGAATGACTGAAGGCTGGTGGGTTCTGCACTTCATCGAAGAGAACTTGTTGCTGGTTGATAGTTGCCTCAACGAGCAGGATGAAAACACAGTTGTCACCCTTTAGCACAGAAGCTGCAGCATGTCAATACAATACATCAGGTGCAATATGCACAACGGCCAACTGAAACACAGCTAAAATATAGTACACAAGTACAGGAAGGGGGCACCATTGGTCAATTTGAGCTGTGTCCAGAGGATTCGTTTCATCCAAGAGCCAGTAGTCTGTATACAAAACACTGTTTGGCAGAAACTGGTGCAAGGCTCTGTACTTGGTGGTATTTTGTACTTTGTATTATTTAGTTGTACTTTGTATCATGTGTTACTTAGTTGCAATGCCAAAGAGAAGACCGACAACGCTTGGGGCACTGCTCGCTGGTGCTGTTGCCATTTTGATAGTAAAGCGTGGTCGCTGTAGTCACCTTGTAGGCAATGCTGGTGCACCCGTACTGTATTGTTGTTCTCCAACGGTGCATGCCTCTTCGTTCCACCCATTGAAACAATGCATAGATGGTGCTCAAACAGAACAAAATATTCATGTTGTTGCTTTGCTCTGGATGTGTGTTCATCAGTGCTTGCCGCAGGCCTTGGCATGTTCAGCTAAGGGTGTGGCGGTCAGGAAAATGTTAACTATTCTGGGCTACCTTCTGCTGTTCTCTCTGCTCTAACATCACGTTTGAAAATCAGGTGACACTCTTTGATTCAAGAGCTGGGGCCCTTTCACCACTTTGCAAATGGTGCAGACAGGTTCTCTGTTCTTACATCATACTATGTTGAACAGACAATGCTCATTGCTAACTAATTGTTCTATGTGATCGTTGTCACAACTGCCTTGCTCTGCATTGCCAGCAGGCAGCAGTCATTAGCTGGATTCATGGGCACCTGCAGATGCCTGCCAAAGTGAAGAGAAGTCAGCCATGAAGAAACGGCAAATAACCTGGGAGAACACTTTGAACTGGGAGAACAACTTTGAACACGTGCATGCTGCACATCAGGGCATGCAGTATGTGGGCTTTACAAAATGTGAAAGGGAATAGAAATGAAAATGGTGGAGATTCTAACCATTGTTTTTGCCATGCCTGCCTCTCTATGTACATTCCGACACTTCGATGTGCCATGGCATGTTGTGCCGTGGCAGTGCCTTTGCTTCAGGTGGTAAATGAATTGTCCATCATGGGCTGGTCAACCAGTTGTTTCGGTGTCTTATCCTGCATGCCCGTGCTCTTGCAGCTTTGGTGTGTGCTGCAACATTAGTGCACACACTTTTCTCATCGCCCTGCATGCATTATGTTCCCTTGCAGTGCCCTCGACCATGTGGCAACCAGTGAGGTAGGGCTGCTGGGTCGACACGCGAGACTGTCTTGATGGTTGAAGAGTCGTGATATCAGGACATGCTGAGAAAATGTTGTGTAGCGTACCCAGACATGTCGTCAGGTATGTTTTTACGTGGTCGGGTTGCTGTTTTGCAGACGGCACAGGAGCCTCACCTGCAGCTCTGGTTTGGGTCACCTTGCCCTGTTGTGCACTGTTGCACATCTTTGCACACTTCCCTGCTGGTGTGAGCAAAGGGTGGGCATGAATTGCTGACAGTTGGCCTTGTTGGGCATACTGCTGACACACGATTTGGCATTTCTCGTCAATGCCGGCAGTGAAAATTGAATGTTCCAGGGCGTGCACGTGTCCCCTGAGATGGCCTTCTGTGTTTTGTGAGTGTGTCCTTCTCGTGGCCCTCTGCACACCAAAGTGGATTCCGTCGATTGTGTTTTCATTCACACTTGTGAGCAATCTGCACCAAGCTGGGATGAGTTGGAGAGATGCTCATGTGTAATCCAAGTACACGTCCTGGGCTCTCGAAATAACAGTACCCATTGCAATCGGCCTTGTTTTGTGGGCGACCTCTTGATGTTCCAAAATGGACACTTTTCATTCCGTGGTTGCTACCACGGCTCTCTGATCCTTCATTGTTCACACACGCTTTCACCCCTCCTGGGTGTGAATCTGAATGGCTCTGGTATTGTTTGGGATGTGATGGCATCAGTTTTGCCTGGAGGGAGAAGAGGTACACCGACTTGGTGGGAAAACCTTGACCTTCATTCCTTTCTGAATGTTGGGCCGGGGCCGTTGCCACTATCCATGTGTTTGGACTGAACTGCCAATTGGGGATATTGCATTGTCTGTTGTGAGTGGTGTCAATTTGCAGCCAAAGCCACAAGCGCAAAGTGTACTATGGCACTTATGAATGGGCTTTGCTGTAGTTTTAATGTGTTTTGATGTTTTAGTGTGCTTTAGATTTAATGTCCTATCTTCACCTCTATTTCTGGGGGCTTCAACAAGTGCCATGAATCAGCACTGGTCGCTCGAGAAGCACGCTGCATACCAATTAACTATCTGATCGCCCCTACTGCGTTCAACATTGCGGTACGGTCCTGCCCCTGGGAGCGGGCCTTGGCCTGTTGCAGTTTCACCTGCCATTCTCTCTGCCTACTTCAGCAGGGCAAGGGGTCGAACATCGGGAAGTTGTTTTGACAAGGCATGCGCCAAATTGTTGTTTTTGCAATGCAGCACTTGCAGTGGCCTTCTCACCACCGTAGCTCACTCACCAAAGATGCGCATATTTGTGCTCGCAGCCACATGGGCGACCATACAGGCTTTTGGTGCCTGGTGGTGGATCATGATAGCGTTTGTGGTTTCCAGTCCATGTGCTGGCACATAGAGAATGTGAGTGCGCGCACACAATCACGCATTGTTAGGTTTGTTAGCTGGGGAGGCTTTACAATTGTGCAGATGATGCACTGGAGTGTGGCGCATCTCTGTGGCTGTTGTATATATGGCGAAAGAGCATGCGGGCGTCTGTTTTCCTTTCTTATACTTTTATGTCGTTTTTATCTTTTTCTATCTTTCTTTCTTTTTTCCTTTCTTTCTTGTGCGCGCTTCAGGCGCTCGGGAATTGAGAAACCTGCTGGCAGCACCGCCTGGGGAGCTGTAGGATTGGTTTTGCCCACGCGCAGGCATTTTCTCCCAATGCACTGGGCGTTGCACTTGTCGGTTCCTGAAAAGTGCCGATACCTGGAATCGTCCTGAACGGTACAGGGAAGACAAGGACGGGCACTCAAGAAGACGTCTGCCCTAGGGAAGGAAGGATTGCATGGCCTGTCCGCCGTATAAAGAATCAATTAAGAATCAAGAGCAATTCAAAAGCACATAATAGTTGTTAACAGTGGCAGATTTCTCTGTTGTCATTCATTTGTTGAGGAACAGTTGCAGATCAAGGCAAGAAGGCAACCATCAAATCCCGACACATGGAAATTTGGTGGACTTTGATGCAAGATTTGATATGCCCTTGCATCAATGGCGCTCTGCAAACATGAGCTCTGGAGGGTAGTATTCATCCAAGGGCCCATCAATGTTGCAACAAAGCCTACAAAACTTCTGGATGTATCTCAGGGCTGACAGATGGGATCGTTGATGTAGCATTGCAACAACGCAACTTGTTTGAGAATGTTGCATCATTATGCCTTGTTGGAGGGCTGATAAACACCGGCGCCACAAAGCCATAATTCTCAAATGCAGTTCAACAATGTTGATGATCATTGTTTCAATGTCCCTCTTCCATCATACCCCCATCAAAACTGCATCAATGCCTACCAGATTTCCGGATGAGTCTTGCCCTAGAGCTGCATTGTACATTGTGTTCGGGTCGCCAATTAATGGGGCTCACCCAAAAGCTAGTAAATTAATGATATCACTCAGCTGGCGACGCGTGAGGTCTAGATATGATGCCAAGAGGATGTCGGTAGCCTCAGAACCTTCGCCATGCTGATCATCATCAAGCAGGTTGGTGCTCAATAAGGTGGGAGACCCCTAAGTCATCAGTCAGGCATGCTACATAAATTTTTAGTATTGTGAGCTCAAGGCACTCAGAACACAGGGAGATGACCTCGATGACAAAGATAGACCATGGCAACTTCATCATACGCCCAAAGAGTCTACTAAGATATTGTAAAGATGTTGAGCACAACGCGAATACGTGGCAGCACATCACACGGAGACACATGAGTTAGACACGCCCAGAAAATGCCTTGGAATACTGAGGAGCACCTAGTTTTGCCATTGGATGTGTGCATTTGCTTAGGGGCTGCCCGTCTGGCAGTCTACCATAGACCATGGCGAGATGGAGCCAGGAGGGGCACATGGAGGTGCCACATGGTTGTTTGATGGGGAAATGCCCCTTGGGGCATTACGTGGTTGCTGACCGCGGGAAGTGTGGTTGTTTGATGGGAATGTGGCCCTTGGGGCATTGTGTGGTGGCTGATTGTGGGTAGTGGGGCATATACCAGGTTGAGTTGCGGTGACACAACGGGTGTGGCAGAGAGATTCCGGTTATCAAAAGAGCATCTCTTAGGAATTGGGGGTATTTGCTAGAGCTTGGGGGGCTACAAGTACTAGGGGTATGGTGAATGCTGGAAGGATCTTTGTATTGTTGCACTCGGCTTGGCAGTTGTAAGAACGGTTGCGCGGCGTTGGCGTGTAACTCTCGCAGTGGTCTGGGCATTCAGCCTGGCTGCTTGACTCCCCTGGCCATGTGCGCAACGTTCGTCACGGCCTGAGCATAATAGTGCACGACCTTTTAGAAGGTTGCGGCTGGTTTGTGCCTTTTTTGAGCCGTTTTCCTTGCTGTTCAAGACCAACACTGCCAGCGTGGTCTTGCTGCTAGCCAAAAGTAACCAACCTTCATCCTTGCACAGCTTCGTTGAGGCAAAAAGAGGCATCTTTTGTGTATTGTATCGCTACGTTGTAGACAAGGCTGCCCCGACCCATGGGGCTGACCTATGCCCTGGCCTCACTGTCAATGAGTCACTGACCTTTGGGGAGTGGCTACGGCCGATCGTGGCATTCTGGGGGGTAGTTGTGAGAGATTCTAAAAGTGTGCTTGCACGCTTGACACTCAATTGGATGTTGGCCGCTCGTTTGAAGCTTCCCTTGCCGTCACTGCTAATTTGAGTCGTTGACATTGTCGTGGCAAGCAATTCTTCGTGAAGAGCCGGTTCGAGCAAGGGGCAAAGCTTGTTTGTTGAGTGCACCTTCAACTGACGTGGTGCTAAAGTTGTCAATGTAGCTCAGCTGCTCGTTCAGGGTTGATTAGACTGCGGTATCTCTGGAAACAACGGCCAGAATGGACCGCCGTCCTTGACAATTGGAATACAAGGCAATGCACAAATGAAATTCATCATCCATCAATTCCTAATTTTCAAGGAGAATGTCCTTGTCATTGTGCCTAAGGCATGGTTTATAAAAAAATTGCCCCCAAGAGCATTGGGAGGACATAAAAACACCCTTCAAGTTTCACATGTTTTACAGGTTTTGTTTTTACAAGCTTTATAGGTTTATAAGTGTTGTAAGTTTTTAGATTTTGGTAGGTCTGGATAGGTTTTTGAAGGCTTTGTATGTTCTTGAAGGCTTTGTAAGGTTTTGAAGGCTCTTGCAGGTTCGCAGGTCTTGTAGGTCGTAGCACGTTTTGAGCAGGTCTTGTTTGAGATACTGTTGGTTTTCCGGATCTAGGTACTAGAGCCATTCTAGCACCTAAAAACCCAGTAGAGGGCACCCCCATCACCCCGCGCCTCGCGGCAAGGCACGCCCGTCGGACACGCTGCGCCCCCGCTCGCTCCCTCGGCTCGCGCCCCCCTTCGTCGCGCCTGCCCCCCGCCTTTGTCCCTCGCCGCCGGCACAGCCAGGCCGCGGCCAGGCCAGCAGATCTCGGCCGGCGCTGCGCCCGGGATCAATTCCATCCCGTTTGATTGGCCCCACCCACCGGCGTTGGTGCCACTTGGCACTTGGCACTTGGCGCTTGGCACTTGGGCGGTAGCGCGATGTCGGACAGCAAGTACTTCACGACCACCAAGAGGGGTGCGCAGCTTTCCAGCACTGCGATTCAGCCATAGTTGGAGAATGGCGTCTGCCGGTTCTTGCAGATTCATGCATCCGTGTGCGTCAAGTTTAGCGCGGAGCACAGGGAGGGGCGATTGTTGGGGGAGGGCGCGATCGTGAGCAAGATTGGTTTCGGACTCGCCGGGGCGCCGGCTTGGACGAATGGAGCAGATCTGGGCCTGTGGCTGCTGCGGCCTTACCCCGGTTGGGTGGTTGGGTGGCGGGGAATAGGAATCCTTCGCGAGATTCAACGACCACCCACTCTTGACGCGTGGCAGTGGGCACTGTCAGGGGCAAGCGGTCCTCGGCAGTGCTTGCAGCCACACGGCTTGGGCGATTCCCGTGCCATGTGTGCGTCTTTTTGCCGAGAATTTTGAGGCCCTTGCGGGCTGGCAGAAGAACTGTTGCTGTCCGGGGATCTGAACTCCACAGAGGCGGGCGCCAGGACCAGTTTGCTTTTTTCGCGCTGCTGTAGCGGCCATGTCCGTTCACCGCAGCGGGTGGACCACACTACAGCCGAGAAGAGCCACATCACCCAAGGAGGCTGATGCACTTGACGCTTGGGGCTGGCAACCTGTCCAAGTTCGTGTGTCAGTGTTGGCCACTGGCTTCTCCACTGGCACTGTGATGTGGGAAAGGGCCATCTCTCCAGGACACTCTTGTTGCTTCTTCGTTGTGGGCTTCTTTTGGTGGGTGATAGGCAGCTGGCTGTTGGCTTCACAACTCCCTTTCTTTATGATGCATTGATTGATGGATGGATCGGTGCCAAGAGGATAAGGGCCCACTTCTTCGAGGGGGGATCCGCCATAGGCAGCTTGTTTTCGTTCCTTGAAATAACACCACAACATGCTGGTATCCTTTACAGCTGCCTTCGGCTGGACAAAACGGTGCCCTTGCACCTTGTAGGCGATGGTGTTGTGCATATCCAAGAGCCAGGCTAGGGTAATCAGAGGACCTTGTGTGTGCAGCGCGCAGGGATGTCCGGCCTTGTACATCCAAGAACTTTATAGCTCCTGCATCTGTTCATTTTATCTGTTTGCCACAACGTGCAACAACCGGACCACACACGCAGGTGAAATCAAGGAGTTTCGGGAGGAGCTCCGCAGTCTGGAGAAGCTCAAAAAGAAAGAAGCTGTCAAGAAGGTGATCGCCGCCATGACCGTGGGCAAAGATGTGTCCATGCTGTTCCCAGACGTTGTGAACAACATGCAGACAGAGGACCTGGAGTTGAAGAAATTGGTGTACCTCTACCTGATCAACTACTCAAAGACACAGCCGGACTTGGCTATCATGGCTGTGAACACTTTTGTGAAGGTGGGGCTGCTGCAGGCTGTTAGAATCAGTCACTGCCTGAATGTTGTTGTGCTGCATCAACTGGTGAATGAAAGCCGCCATCTATTACAGGATAATGAAGACCGAAACACTGGTCATGGCATGTATCCCCATTTGGCAGCAGATAGCATAGGGTTTTCTCATGGCTGGCAAGGGCCGCATGCTTGAGAGAAGAGAATGCCGCCTTGCTAGTGGAGCACACAAAAACACAGGTCCCTGGACAGGGACAGCAGACTGATTGGTGACATGATCATTGCATTCATCACCATGTGCACGGATGTATTACTCATTTCTGTGAAGTGCAGTTTGCCGGCAGCATGGAAAGGTTGTTGGCTTTTCCCCACTGTCGCACCTGGCTTGCATAGATCCTCTCACATTGTCATCCTGCATCAGCAGATCGCAGATGTTGCACTTGTCAAAAATTGATGACCGGATACTGCTATTGTGCCTGATTTCTATTAGTTATGGTGCTTGCCCAATGGTTATGCTGTAGCCACATCCTTAGTTTTGTCTTAGGTTTTGGGCACACTAGCTACTGGAGAGCTCATGACTTGCAGCGCAAAGACTGCTATTGCAACCAAAAAATTGCAGTGCTGATTGGATGCCCTCAATTATGTTAATTATGTGCTAATGTTGGGATCTAAAACTGTTGTTTATTGTGCTTTTCAGTGCATGGCAAACTATTGCGTCCAGCACCAGGCACCGGCGCAAATGTAAATCCCTCTGGGGTGTCAATCGATCAAGTGTCCTTACATGGCACTTCAACAACATGGTTCGAAGCCTGCAGTACTATGACAGAAAAATCATGTGTGCAGCTCAGAACAGTGTTTGTCACCACAGGTGACACCCTAGTGACCACCACCCACCACAAAGCCCTCAACCCACCACAAAGGCGCCTCCCCCCCGTGCCCCCAACCCTCCTTTTTTCCCACCCCAGAGCTTGTGTTCTTGCTCCCCAGGTTTTTGCCACCCATGCAAGGAATGCTGCAATTTCTTTGTGCTTGCTGCATTCTCTGTAGTTAGCCAGATGAGTCATTGCAACAAGAAATGCCTGGTCAAAGTGCAGCAATCAGCAAACGGCATCGAACAAACAGTGCACAGGGCATGATACCCATTATTGCCTTTTAGGTGCAAGAGGATTGTTGCTGTCTCTGGGGGATGTAATCGAACAACTTGAAATGACTAAATTGAATGGAATAGAAGTGCGTTAAACAAAAGATGCAGAGCACTGTCACCATTCACAGTGTGCATCTGCTGAGTCCACTTGTATGCACCCATACATTGCCGAGTGTGATCTTCAAAGACCACAATCCAAACGAGAGCTGTGCTGCCATGGATCTGCACTGCTGCAGCATAATGCACTGCAAGAGAAGGAAAAGTGATGCATGAGTGGCCGTTCTGACATGCACATCCAGGTCGAATTTCTTGTTCAGGTGCTCTGCTCCTGTTGTTGTACTTGGGGTGCAGATGGTTGCACTGTCTGCTAAACCCTAAATTAGAGGAATGTGTACTGATCTCATAGTGCATTTACCCTGTACCTCCCCATGGCAGGATTCGCAAGACACCAATCCCCTCATCAGGGCTCTGGCAGTCAGGACGATGGGATGCATTCGCGTGGACAAGATCACAGAGTACCTCTGCGATCCGCTACAAAGATGCCTCAAGGTATGCAACAATGTACTGGTAGACAAGCGTGCGCAGTTGCCCAAGCTGTATCTGTGCATTGACTGCCATCAGCCCACTTTGTCTTCAACTTCTGGGTGACTGGAGCTAGGCCAAAGCCATAGCTGGACCTTGTGGTTAACTTCAGCACGATTGATCTCTATCTTGACGTGTGCTTGTCTCTTTTGTGTTTTTATCTTTGTCATGTCTACCGTATTTTGTTTGTAAATATTTTGATGGCTAGGTGGGGCTGCTGCTGAAGCTGCTCAACCCTATTTACCGCACACAGCAGTGCAAAGTAAAGTCATACTATTGTGTCACATATTTGGCTTGTCAGTGTGCAAGGTATGCACTTGCATCCACTGTCCTGATGGAAAGCACCATCACTGTTAGTGTTATGCTTGTTTGTAGAGATATAGGTTATATGTATTGTGCAGTGTTTAGACATGCCAACACCTCAACTCTGTCAACCCGAATGGACACACAAGGGTGTGTGCTCAATTGCTGTGCTAATGAGTTTGCCTTGCTCAAGCAATTCATTCCATCCCCTTTGCCTTCTGCCATTGGGCAGTTTGGTGCAGTATGCCTTCCTTGTCCAGGCTCTCAATACTGCCTCAACTCAGCAGAGACACACGCGATGACCAGTGTGTCGCTTTTGACATTGTGGAAAGCCACAAAAAATAAAATACTACTACTACTAATAATAATAATAATATTGAAATATTAATTTCTTCGGCTGCCTGCCTGCATTCGTCCAGTGTCAGTTTCCGAGCCTAGGATGCAAACGGGTGCTCAGTGCCTTGGTTGATAAGGCAATCAATCCATGTGGGAAGTTCACGACTGGCAGCTGCCTGGTGCAGGATGATGATCCCTACGTTCGCAAGACTGCCGCCATTGCTGTTGCAAAGCTTCATGACATCAACCCCGAGCTTGTGGAGGACAGGGGCTTCCTTGATCAGCTGAGGGTAGGGCACTGTTTGCTGATTCTGAGCCTGGTGGAGGCGTGGAACTCGCACACAGTCCTGAATGGGGATGAAATATAGTTTGTGGCTATCCCGAGCATGCTTGAGGCACAGGCACAGAAACATGCAAATCACTGAGCATCAGGATTGTTGATGCTCCTTGTCCGTGGACCAGTTCTCTGATGTTGATGCCACTTGCTGTGGATAAACATCTTTTTGCAGGTTCATGGCGTGCTCCAGGTGTAGCCATGCTGTGGAAATTGTATGGCAATTTGATACAGATTGCTCTGCATGGGGAAATTTCTGGGGTAATATTCAGTGCTTATGAACCTTTGTTCCGGATCTGCAATAATGCACCAGCTACGCAGAATAAGGTTCATTGACTTGCTGCCTATTTGCTGCAAAGGCTGTATGCATCGATTGCACACAGCAATTGTATTCCAAGCATCTGGATGGTAATATGCAGCACAAATATTGAACTATGGCCAGCCTGTTTCACAGCACAAGGCATCGCCCTTGAGTAGAGCAGTGATCCTAGCACAGTTGACAAGTTCAGTCACTGCAGATCTGTGCCTGTTCTGCAGGACATGCTGCAAGACTCTAATCCCATGGTGGTCGCCAATGCTGTTGCCTCTCTCGCAGAGATCCAGGAGTTGAGTGGAAAGGAGGTGCTCAAGGTCACAGATGGCACTGTATTCAAGCTCCTTGCAGCATTGAATGAGTGCACAGAGTGGGGCCAGGTGGGGCCTATGTTGGACAATTGTCATCCAGTCTGATGCTAGGAGCTATTGCTCTTTGACAAGACAAAGCTGTGCCCTTGCACATTGCAGGGGATGTTGGGCATGTATACATCCATGAATGCTTGTGTGTCCCACATCAGTTCATCTTATTCTCTTGTTGCCCATGTGGCCAGACATTGCTACATGATTGATGCTAGTAGCAGAGATGCAATTGTGTTGTATCTGCATATCACTTGCTTCCTTCATCCCAGATTATTTGTCGTCTGTGACTTTATGGCATTATTTCTCCATCATACCGACATCAGTTTTCAACGAAGTTTGACACAAAGTTGTGATTGTGAGTTTGGAATATGCTGTCAAAATTTTAAGTCCATCCAAAATTTCAAATCAGTACGTTAGATATTGAGGATTTGTCAATATTTTGTATCAAAGGTGTTACCTAGTAAACCAAGATATTCGAGCTTTGAAACGACCAAATTTACCTTTCGGCTAATGCTGAAAGGTGTCATGTCTCGCTTTTTCTTTTTGAAAGTTGGTGGGTAAAGGATTTGTGACCCAATCTTTTCGATGTTAACCTTGTTTTGTAATTTTCAGGCTGTCCTTGTAACGATTTTTTGACAATTAATTTGGTATAGGAAGTTCTTATTGACAGAGGAAGTACTTATTGGCAGAGGAAGTACTTATTGACATCACCCTGAACTTTCCTGTGGGACAGCACAAGGGCCACACCCATTCTAGCATATTGGGGTGGCACCTGGACTCTTAATTGTGCTGTAGAACATGTCAGCATAGAAAGAATGAGCTTGTTGCTGCCTTTGCTTAGAATATTATGTCACATCAAGTGTCCAAGTGTCACCCCCTACTAACAATCGAGATGTGGGCTTTACGGAACCTAGCAAGACAGTGCAAGGTGGTTTGAAGCCCTAAGAGGTGTTCTCATCTACTGCATAGTGCATCAGTAGTGTAGTATATCAATGCTGAGCTGTGAAGAAAATAGTTTGGCACTCAAGGGGAGCCCTGGCAGATCAGAATTCGTTGCAAATCGCATTGGTTTGTTCCACCAGAACTCAAGCTCCAGGTCAAAATACAAGGAATATCAAAACCAAAGAGTGCTACGTCACTATCCCCTGCTGTAGACCTCTGACATGTCCACAATCTTGCATCCCCATCACCAGGCCAGTACTGCTGAGCTGAATGACAGTAGATGCTCCCGTTACCTACTTTTGACAATTCGCGTGTGCCATTGCCTTCAGGTGTTCATATTGGACTCCATGGCAACATACACAGCCAAGGATGCCCAGCAGGCTGAGAACATCATCCAGCGAGTGCTGCCCAGGCTGCAGCACGCGAATGGTGCCGTGGTCCTGTCTGCAATCAAGGTGGGTGCTTATCCGGCACAGCATGAAGATGCAGAGAATGTACCTGCCCATCCAGCTTATAATGTTTTATCTTTCATGTTGATGAGGACTCATTTTCTTGTTGTAAGCTCTTTGCTAAAGGCTGGTAGCAGTTCGATTCGTAATGAGGTCTGGTTTGGGTGTACATGAAAGTTACAAGAACTACTTTGCTAGCTGATTAGCTTTCAGCTCCCAGCAAGGAGACCGCATCACCAAATAAATGCATGAAAGACAGAATTTGAGTAAGCCACACGCTGACTGAATGGACGACTTTCATGTTTGCAACGTGCTTATTTGCTGACCTGATAGTGGGAACTGGGGCAACACAGGAAACACAGATGTGCAGTGTTGTTACACAGTTTACTTTCTTCACAGACTTGCACTACTGTGCCACATTTCAGTTCCACAGCAATTTACCAGAAGCTTGCAGCACAGGGGGTGGCATTGTGTTGTAGGCGATGCATTGTGAGGTTTCGGCACGATCTTGCAGATCTGGCAACTTCTCTGCTGTTTGTATGCCCATAACTGCCTTTTTGGCAATTCCCTCCTATCCGATTGGATAAAATGTAATCCGTGGAATTCCAAACAGGCATCTGGACCATGTACGCATGTGGGAAATGGACATGGCTTGCATGGCACTGCACTGTGATCTCAGCTGAGAAGTTATTTCAGGCAGCACCACATGGTTCTTGTGTGACCACAGCTTTGGCTGTGCTGGCTGCGTTTGGTCTTTGGCCTCCATGTGATATAATCGACAACAGCCACAACCAACTCCCAGCCCAAGGACAATGGTACGAATGAATGTGTCCTGTCCAATTATGCATAAACAACACTCTGGTCATGTGTTCCGGTGGAGTTCAGATCATCAAACAGCATGAGTTCTTCTTGGTAGTGTAGCGCTTGGTGGCAAATGTAGCTCAGGAACTACCTGACCAAGCTCGGATGTTGCAGGTTGTCCTGAAGCAGATGGCATCTGTTTCGGATGAGAACCTGCTGCGGTTGTGGCACAAGAAGATGGCCCCACCTCTTGTCACCTTGCTGAGCACGGAGCCCGAAGTTCAGTATGTTGCCCTCAGGAACATCAGCCTGATCGTGCAGAAGAGGCCTGAAGTACTAACAAATGACGTGAAGGTGAGGCGACTCGAACTTTAGCGCTGCATTTAGGCCAACCGAGATTGCTGCACCCCGAACCGGGATACGCAATGCCAAAAATTGGCGAATCGGCAAAACTGGAGGTGCCAAAGGTGCTTGTCACATAAGCACTGGCTGATACTTCTGTCTGCCTTCACTGCCCATCAACACACTGAAACATGCTGCACTGGCACACAGCTGATATGTACCGCATGGTTCGAATGTGCCACCTTTTACTGCACCACAAGAAAGTTGGGCACACCACTTGGTGATGCACTACAGTTTCTTGAACCAGTTATGAACTGATGGCAGTTACTCTCCGCATGGAGCACGGTCATAGGAAGTTGTGCAGGGCATGGTTGGCTCAGCATTGCATCAAGCGAACAAGTTGTGCCTGGGCATGTCCGGACATTCAGCTTTGTTAGTCCCAGAACCCCTGCAAACTAAACAACACCAGTGCAGTAATGAGCTGACATGCTGTGATGACACACCCCACTCACTGACCAATAGATTTATGTCGGCTAAACATTCTTTATGCTGTTTGACCTAATAAACTTGTCAGTGAAGTAGTTCATTTTGGGTAATTCACTGACGGTGCACCAAGCCGGCACAAGAGTAGATAATGCAACTTTGATGCTGGTGTGCTGTTGAAGCTGCGTGCAGTAGCAGACACAGCTTGCTGGTTTCACGTGGAACACCGGCCAGCACATGGGAGCTTGGGGTCTTCTTTTATTCTCATTTTGCTGAGTGTACTTTTATTCCAAAGTATTCCAGCACATGCAGGAATCTATGTGTGGGGTGGGTGGAGTGGGGGTGGGTGGGCGGGTGGGGGGGCTGGTAGCTGATGGCCAGAAGCGTGTGGTCACATGTGAACTGCTTCTGCACTTCCATGCGAGGAACACCGTACAGTACATAAATTGCTGCCAACCATGACTCTGTGTTCCAGAATATTGCACATTCAACATTTGTGATTCACCTGTCACTTCAACCTCATAGCCCATCATTAGATCCAAGGTGCCGCGCCAGTGCCTTGCAACTCTTGATGACATTGATAACTGGCATGAGATTCACCACCCATAGTTTTTCTTTGGTTCCAAATGTTGCATGGCATTTGCAATCACTGGCAGTGATTTTGAACCAAATTGTATTACCACCCCTTACATGGACAGGTCTTCTTCTGCAAGTACAATGACCCCATCTATGTCAAGCTGGAAAAGCTGGAGATCATGATCAAACTGGCGACACCCGACAACATCGATCAGGTTCTCCTTGAATTCAAGGAATATGCTCAGGAGGTGGATGTGGATTTTGTACGAAAGGTGGGGACAAGGAAGCGAAGGGCATGTATTACAGGCGCTATGTTGGCTCACACTTCAGTGTACACAAAAGCGCTTTGTATGTGCTTCAGATGTACTGAAGTACATACTTCAGATGTACTGTATATACTTCAGTATATTTGCATATGCTTCAGTTGTTATTTTACACACATGTGTGTCAATGCCCTGTTGGGGTGTTGCCTTCAGTGCAGGAGGTCTGTGTGGCCCTCTGCACTCTTGTTGTTTGGTGCAGCAGGGACAGCACTGGATGCTTCAAATGTTGCTGACTGATAGCCTGGAAACAAGAGGGAACACAGACACCCTTCTGGTGCATGGCGACCTTGTATTCTTGCATTGTTTGTTGTTATTGTGTTTATCGTTTGCTTTCGTTTATTTTTGTCTTCATCTTGCTAGTTGTGCATGGTGATTCATTAGTGGTTTGGTCTGGCATTTGTGTGTCTGCCTC
Source organism: Ostreobium quekettii (assembly GCA_905146915.1). Taxonomy (NCBI): domain Eukaryota; kingdom Viridiplantae; phylum Chlorophyta; class Ulvophyceae; order Bryopsidales; family Ostreobiaceae; genus Ostreobium; species Ostreobium quekettii. The sequence continues at coordinate 37,909 of CAJHUC010002814.1, forward strand.
TGCTGTGTATTTCTCTGCTGGGGGCCCAGATGAAAGACGGATTCTGTGCATCGAATCATGGCGCAGCCACAAATTGCCCTGCATCACTTGTTGTTGAGTGGGCGACATGCGTCCTTGTCACAAATCTGCAGTTGAATGGGTGTTGCACTCCAGGTCTGTGCTCCTGTGTATCACCTGAATGCAACCATGCAGCACAAACATGTCTGGAACATGTTGAAGCAGCATGTGTTTTATATCGTACAGGCGTGTAGTATTGTATGCTTATCTAAAGCAGCACAATGTCGACAATTTTGTACTCCAGGCTGTGAGAGCGATCGGCCGCTGCGCGATCAGCTTGCAGGAGGCGTCGGAGCGCTGCATCAATGTGCTCCTGGAGCTCATCCAGACCAAGGTTAACTATGTGGTCCAAGAGGCAATAATTGTGATCAAGGTACGTAAGCAATCAGCATTCATGCTCCTTGGTATGCATATTCTGTTCATCTCATGGTCTGCTCTTTCCCAGGCACACAGAACAGATAGCAAAAGAATTGGCCAAAAATAAAGCCTCACCATACAATCATTGCCCCAGGAATGGTGCCTTTTCAATTCCCCTTTGTGTTCAACCAAACACTGTGTTCACCGATGCAAACAACAGCGTAGCCAAGAAAATGTTCAAGAAGCTAGAGCACCTGTGCACTTACTGCGTGCAGCAGAAACCACCATGTTGGCACCCTGTGTCTGTTGCTCTTTGTTACGCTGCTGCCAGTTTTACCCTTGCTTCCTCAATGCTTCCTTGATGTTGCCTGAATGCTGGAGATTCCTTGCTTGCAATGCCTCAGTGCTTGTGTCGAGTAGAAATTGGCACATATTCGCACACAGTGCTGACCATGCCAAAATCTGGTGATTGGCAGGACATCTTCAGGAGGTACCCAAACAAGTACGAATCCATCATCGCCACACTCTGCGAGAACTTGGATAGTCTGGATGAGCCGGAGGCCAAGGCTTCGATGGTGTGGATCATCGGCGAATATGCGGAGCGCATTGACAATGCAGACGAGCTGCTGGAGACTTTCCTGGAGACCTTTCCAGAAGAGTCCGGAATGGTGGGTGACAGTCGCAGGGCCAATCGCTCAGTTACTAAATGAATTTCAGAGTGAGATTGCATGTTTCTTCTGCGCTTACATTTACGTTTTTATATTTACGTTTCTACGAGTAAAAACGTAAATTTGCGAAAGGGGCTATTTTTGCGTCTATTTTAACGTTTCTACGACTCGTTGGGACAGCCAGATTACACGATCAAAGTTGCGAAATGACCTGTCCTCCGCCATCTCCAGCACCTCTAACACAGTGCCCAACTCGCCCTCGGCAAGGGCAACGACGACATGGAGCAAAAGTTCGTTTTCTACCCATTGCAGCGCGTCTCACTGCCACTACCCGGACTCCCCGGACTCTGTATGTACGGTCCTTATGTACACGGGGCTGTGTTTACGTTGTATTTACGTATTTTTACGCGTTTTTATGCGTAAGCACGTGAGAACTGTTTTTACGCATAAAAATGTAAATACGTTCAGCTTTTACGGCATAAAACCTAAGCCTGTGTTCAACATTTTCCGCATTTTGAAATTTCATCGTTACACTTTTTGCTCCGCATTTTTCTTTCCAGAGCATTATTTTTTAAATGCTGCACTGCAACAAAAGCCAAGCATTACGTTACTATACGGAAGGGAGTAAGAAATTACGGTAGTGGATCTGTCTGTCAGTTCCCCTGTCAGCTGTTGCACTTGTGGGTCTGTCAGTGGGTCAGTCCGTGTCTCCGTTTGACTGTTGGTGACTTGGTCAGCAAGTGCATCAGTGGGTCAGTCAGGCTGTGGGTCAGTCTGTCCATCTACAGGCCACTTCATCTGTCCATCAGCCAGCCAGTGACTTGATCATGATCATGACCACATGATGTTGCAGTCGGTCGCTTGTCTGGACAGTGAAATGCAGTGCTGTTTGGAGTCACCCAGAGGCAGGAACTCGACCTTGTCATGGCGATCGTTGTGCCGAGGGCGTCACAAACCATGAAAGCTGAAGCACTACGCAAAGGTGCTGTCATTTGTTAGTACAGCGCTGCACAGATGTCAGAATGTGTCTTTAAAGTGTGTGAGAGGCCCAAATGCTCTGAACTGCAATGATACTGCTTGCGTTCTGCGTGAAACGACGCAGGCGAAGTAAAGTGATGCATTGCATCATCGACTTCTCAGTGTGTCAAACAGGAAACAGGATGTACAAGGGTGTGGAGAGGTTGCAACGCTTGTACTGGTTGTGGTATGTCAAACACTGATAAGCAACTCCCTCAACAAACAATCGTTGCACATCCAGTTCATCTCCACCAAAGGTAAACCAGAACAATGCATCCAGACAGGCGGTCAATCTGTTGCTGACGATGCCCATTCTACAGCCCACAATGGTATGCTCCAAATGGTCCTATTTCTGTGTCAAGATTTTTTTGCAATGTTTGATTAATTTGCAACTCCAGAATTAAGGCAGGCATGTTTATGGGATATGCAGGTCCAACTGCAGCTGCTGACAGCGACGGTGAAGCTGTTCTTGAAAAAGCCGACTGAGTCGGCACAAAAAATGATCTCTCTCGTTCTGTCTGCTGCAACGTCAGAGGTGGACAACCCGGACATCAGGGACAGGGCCTTTGTGTATTGGAGACTGCTCAGCACCGACCCAGAGGTGGGTTCTTGATCATATTTTTACTGCAAATTATCAAGTTTATCATATTTACTTCATTATATTTTTAGTTCAAATTGTTGATGTCGTGAGCTCAGCATCAAATCAAATCATTTCTTTTGTGGCCTATGCACTGATGTGTTTGATGATGCTCGATTGTTGATTGCTTATTGAATATTGTCCATTGGCGGCAGTGGCCAAATACCAGACATTCTGGTACTGCGCGTTTGCAGCCACTGTTTGTGCACACAGGGACTGGTCATGGATAGCTGGTTGCAAGATCATTTGCCGCAAACATTGCTGTGTAGCCTTTCGATGTTGTGTGGCCATGCATCCAGCTGTCATCCGCGTCCAGATACTGGCGCCTATCTATTGCTGAACACATTCCAAATATGTGAATAGAGCAGCCAGTTGAATGCACGACATACCTGTTGAGACGGGCAATGCCCCTGATGCTAACATCCTGGTCGTGGCATCATCTTGTGGTTTTGGTGAATCTGCACTGCCAAAGTGTGTTGCTGCTATTTTGTGGCATTTCGTTGTTGTCAATCGGACACTGTGCAGACCAACATCGGGCACCACATTCTACCCTGTGCTACCAATGCTTGGCCCCCTGGCTGACATTTGGTAATTTGCATAATTCCACACCATGTTGTCACATACTGAAAAATATGAAAACCCTAACCCAACCTTTTGCATAGTAACGTATTGCTTTGGGCTTCCTTTCAAGGAGAAAGGCAATAAATTTTCTGGAACAACACAGAAGAATGAATAAATGCTCTGTAAAAGCATGCCACCAAGGAAAATGGGTCATGGTAAATTTTTCTGATATGGAAGGGTTGCATATTTCATGGTGTGATTCTGTACGTTATGATGCACACAACACACATCAACGAACATCAGCTAATTGCCACCCTCAAACGCAATTTCCCAAATCGGATGCCTGGCGGTTCACGCAGGCCGCAAAGGACGTCGTTCTGGCAGAGAAGCCGGTCATCTCCAACGACACCGGCAGCCTGGAGCCGCTGCTGCTGGAGGAGCTGCTGTCGCAGATATCCACCCTCGCGTCTGTGTACCACAAACCTGCGGGCACGTTCGTGAGCAGGACGCGGCTGGCGGTGCAGAAAGCGGACGAACTGGAGGCCACCCACTTTGAGGACGAGCTGGCAGCTGCGCCGGAGGGGCAGGGGCGCACGAGGGAGGTGAGCCCTGGGCCACAGGCATGCTGTCCGTGGCTGTCGCCCTCTCTGTTGCACTAGGAAGAAAAAGGCCAAATAACACGCGTTCAATTGCGTACAAAGTCTACTGATTTGGGTTATTCTTGTGTTCATAGCATGCAGAACATTGATGAAATGCATTTCATGTGTGTTCGCAAAAAGTGTTATTTGGTCCTTTATTTGCTAGTGTTAGTGTCTCTGTTCAGGCTCAGCTCAGCCTGTTTTAGCGTTTCTGTCTCTGTTTCTGATTTCTGTCACTCTGCGTCTCTGCTTGCGCATTTTGTTCCATTCTGTTTCTGTTGCTGTGCTTGTTTCTGTTTCTTGATCTGCTTGCGTTTCTGTTTCTGTTTCCAGCCATGTTCTGTTTGCTGCGCACTCTTTGCAAGAATGCACTGGCGTGGCCTGAGGAGCCTGGGACCGTGCTGCGAATTTTGATTAATGGTGCACGGAACGAACTTGCGCTGCCGCTGTGGTCTCAGGCCCATAACCGTTTGCATCCACTCTTCGGCCTCACTTGACTTGTGGGGTGTGCAAATCAGTGCAGTGGCAGAGCGCTGCCCAATGCATTACTCACGTTGTCATGCCTGCACCGTTGCTGTCCACCCATGCGGAGCCAGCACACATGCCGCCATCTTGGCAAGACAAGAAAACATGCATTGCTTGCACCGTATCTCTGTTTCGATCCTGTTGGAGGTCCTGTGTGCTGGCCTGAGGATTGGGTGTGCCTCGTTTGGGCAGTTGCCCGCCACGGCGGGGGCCGCAGCTGTGCCCGCTGCTGTTCCAGCTGCAGCTCCTCAGGTCGACCTGTTGGGAGATCTACTGGACATGGGGCCACCGGCACCAGCCGCGCCAGCGCCTGCGGCACCAGCGCCCGCAGCGGCTGCACCTGTGGCATCGCCAGGTGCGTCGCAGGTCGCTAGTAAAGAACAGGCCAAAGTACACGGTTTTGAAACCATGTCCCGTGTTGTACAATTGAAAATCGTGCAAAACTCCTGATAAACCGTGTGCTTATCGTGTATTTGTGGTGTGAAAATGGGACCAAACCGTGTAGTAACGGTTGAATGAGTCTACATGATTTTTTCACGTCTTGAAGCTTTTCCACTATTTTTACGTGGTTCGAAACCGTGTGTTTTGACCGATTTCTTACTTGTGGCTCCAGCACAGCCTTGCGACTCGCTCCTTGTCCTGTTGCACATTGTTGTGGAGTATTTGCCGTTACTGTTAGTGGTATTGTAGAGTGGTTGTCAGTGGTGCTGATAGTGCTTTGATAACGAGCCGATGATACGGCATGGTTCTTGGCTCCGTGTTGCCACATGGGGAAAGTGAAAGCACCACCTCAGCTCTGAGCATGGAAAACCACAATCCAGTGCAGGGCAATGCCCTGCTACTCAGCTTCCATGCGCAGTGTATGGCAAGGATCACAGTCACAGACGTTTCTTCCCTTGATTTGTTGTGTTGCGTTCCTCTGATTCTGTAATGCTGTGCTTGTGTGGATTCTGTTGCTTGAAATTGTAATGCGAAACGCAAGATAAAACAAAGCTATTGCAGTCGCCTGGGAGGCAGCGACGGGTACAGCAGCATCCGATCAATGGTTCGGTTGTGCTCTTTGAATTTGCCCGCGTTTGTGCTTTCGTGAACAAGTGGTCTTGGGATATTTTGATAATGTTGTGTTGCGATATTGCAATGTTACGATTTTGCGATTCTACGAACGTGCGACTACGTAATTTGTCGATTTCGCGATGTTGCGGCCGCAGTGGACGACGTCATGGACCTCTTGAGCGGCCTGGACATGGGCCCCGCGCCGGCCGCCGCGGCCGCGCCCGTCGACCCCTTCGGCGGCCTGGACGCCCCCACGCCCGCGCCCGCCGCGGCCCAGCCCCAGTCCGTCACCCTGCCTGTGGTGCTTCCCCCCGACAGGGGCCAGGGCCTGACCATTGGGGGCCAGCTGGCCAGGCAGGGCGGCCAGACGGTGTACCTGATGCAGTTCGGCAACGCGGCGGGGGTGCCCGTGGATGGGCTTATGATCCAGCTGAACACCAACTCGTTCGGGCTGCAGCCTGCGCACCAGGTGACACCAGTGAAAAAGGCCAAAACACACCGTTTTGAAAATCGGGTGCCGTGTAACAAGATTGAAAATCGTGTAAGAATCACGCCAAATCGCGTATTTATCGTGTGATTATGGGACCAAACCTTGTAGTAGCGATTGAGCGAGTTTACACGACTTTTGCACGAGTCCTACACGGTTTGCACGCGTTTGGAAACCGTGTCGTTGGCCGATTTGTTGCTTGTGTGATGCGCCATCGATGTTCGATCATTGTGTCCTTGGGATTGTGCCCATGTGCATCGTGCATTTGCGCGGCGTGGGAAGGACGGCAGAAAACACGAGGAGATGCCCGATGCACATGGCCAGAGAATAGATCTGAAGAGGGCTGGAGAAAACGGGAGAAAGTAGCAGAAAACTATTGACTAAGTGCCATGTCATCATATGCATGTGTGACTGATTTATGCACGATTATATGACATTATGCTGTGACAATAGCAGAAAAGGCCTCCAGTTCATGCATTCCGTGAGTGGGGAGAAGAAGATTTCCTAAATATGGTGTCATGACAAAGATGTGCATGTCGCCGTCCCCGCTATACCCGCAATAAATGACTCATCGGAATCCACCATGTCCACGTCCAGGGCCGCCCATGGGTCATCCCACGACCCCCACAATCTCAAAAAAACAACTCCGGGGAATTCTCCGTGGATGGGAAAATTATGGAAAGAAATGGCAGAGTTTCATGGCAGATTTGTTCAAAAATTTGGTACAATTCTCGGGCAAGAAATTGACGGAATACTTAAAACTGCGGATGGAAGGTGGCAGGAAAGCTCACAGTCTTGGGCGGCATCCAGGTCCTGAACGTCCCGCCTCCAGTGTATGCACTTGTCACAGGGGAGAAATTTGAAAACAGTGACGAAGTACCTGACAGAGAGAATGCTACATTTTGTAGGCAAGGAGTTCATAGAATATTCAAATACATATGAAATGCAAATATAGATACGAAGCCATAAAAGCACAATTTTGAGAAGCACAAATTTCAGCATTCTGTTCCTGACGGAAAGTGGCAAAAGAGCTCACAGCCTGCGATGTCGCGCAGGTCCTGAACGTCCCGCCCGTGGCGCCCGGCACCGTGGCCTCTGCCACAGTCCCCCTGGTCCAGATGCCGGCCAAGGTGGCGCCCGGCCCCGTCACAGATGCCCTCCAGATCGCCGTCAAGACCAACCAGCTGGGCGTGCTGTACCTTAACGATGCCGTCGCCCTGGAGGGTCTTTTGGTGGAGGGCGGCGAGATTGCGCAGAACGTGTTCCTGGACAGCTGGCGCGCTCTGAGCGGCGACAACGAGCGCTCAGAGACGCTGCCGGTGGCGGTGGGGGATGTGGATGCAACCCTGGCGAGGTTGAAGGCCGCCAACGTGTTCTGCATGGCGCACCGGCAGGTGGGCCAGATGGGGGGCCCGGGGCTGTGGGGTGATGGGTTCTCGCTCTGTGGCGTTGACTGTACATGTGTATGTGCGAGTGCATGTCAATATCCATTGCATGTGACTGTGCAGGTGAAGGTTCTCATGTGAGTGTGAATGTGAACATGCATGTGAATGTGCAGATGCGGATGCAGGTGCATGTGCATGGGCATGTCAATGTGAATGTGAATGCTGGGGCCGTTTCCGGGCAGCGCATTATTGCAGCCGTCTTTTGCTCAGCCGCGCGCCATTTGGTGTGTTGGTCTTGAGGCTTGGTGCACCGTACGTATACCTGTACGTCAAGCGCAAGAGATGCATCGACTCCTGCCGAAGGAAGGAGTGGTTCAATGCCGGGATGTCCAAATGCTGGCGAAAACGCACCGACTGGGCGCAGACTTGGGAAATGCGGCTGGGTCCAAATAGAAATGCGCAGTCGTACGTGTGTTTTGATAACTTTTGACAATGCGGTGTCATTTAGGCGCATTTTAGGTCAGTTATATTACATGACAATTAGTGAGGCCGAAAACACATCAATTGGGCTGCCCGTTCTTGGTCAGCGATGCCGCTGCAGGCTGCAGCTCAGAGCGAGTCGACTCGCTGCTCCTTCATGTGTGGACAGCCAGAAACCTGCAGCTGTCTGACGAGTGGAGTTCTGTAGAGACGCGTTGGCAATGCATTCCAAGGACACATTAATAAATGAATTAGTTGATTGATTTGAAGGTACACTGAGGATACACTAATCTTTATATTCTTCAATACATTGATCTTTATTTATTCATTTAAGGGTAATTTGAGGATGTATTAAACTAAGGAATTAAGGAATTAAGGAATTAGCATGCATTCGTCAATAAAGGATTTGCTCTAAAGATACATCAATCTAAGGAATTAACGTAATATTACACTAATCAGTTACTGGTATTTGATTCGTTAATTCAAGAATTCATATATTATTTAATTCACACATTCACCTCCTTCAGGTGCCTGGGACGAGCCAGGAGGCCGTGTACCTGACGTGCCGGGTGGATGGCGTACCCGCCCAGCTGCTCCTGGAGCTGCGCTTCACCCGCAACGCCCAGGGGGTCATCTGCGCATGCAAGAGCGAGCGGCCAGACCTGGCGCCCCTGCTATTCCCCGCCGTGCAGCGCCTGCTGGCTTGACGTCACGGCCGTGCGATGAATGACGTCATGGTGACGTCACGACATGGCCATGACGACGTCGTGATGTGGGTGGTGACAGAATTCCCAGTTGCCTTCTTTTCTCGCGCGGGTGTGG
>CAJHUC010002815.1:0-24593 GCA_905146915.1 Ostreobium quekettii
GTTTCAGCCGTGTGCCCTTGAGAACTTTGAGCAGACTATGTCATGACCTTGTCATCTGGCTTATTTTTTCACTAGTGGTTTGGGCTAATTGTTGTCGCTGGGCGCAAGTCTGCAAGGCATGACGGCAAGCAGGGCGTATCATCCACCGGCAGTGCAAAGGGGGCAGAGACTCTAGTGATCTGTGACATATGCTTAACGGTGATCAGCAGCAGCTTTTGCTGACAGGTTTCACCCCGATTTCTTGCAATTCCATGAATTGATGATAGGCAGATAAAATGACATGGAGCGCGCACAAGGGAGAAACGGTGGCGAGCAGGTATGCGAGCCAACATGGATTGCTGTGGGAAACTCGTGCATACGAGAGTGTTGTGTACATGATCATGCCTTGACGATCATGAGCAATTGGCAGCAGCAGTGGCTAGTGTTTCTTTGTTCAATCGGGTGGATTTAATCTAATGGGTGGTTACATTGCCTGGATAGAGTTGAAATCTTTGATACTATTGGTGTTCGGGTCCGCAATTATGGCCTACATCAATTTTAGATGCGCACAATAAACAGAAGCGCTGGCGGCCCATGTAGTCCAGAAGCCAGTGGGTGGGCTGCAAAATTCTATGATGAATGGGTTAGAGCAACGCAGGATACGCAGCCAAAGAGAATACAAGGATAAGTAAATCACGTCAGTGCGCCCAATTGATGCAAAGTACAGAGTGCCAATATGCGTGCCCTGCACACCTTCCTGATATGCAGCATGCTCACGTCAGCCAAATGTTTACGTGTTAACATGTAATGTACTAGGGGTGACGCTTTTGCCACGCCGGCCCATGCGTCGAGCAAGGAAATCAACTCAAAGTGCTGCCAAATCCATAGTAATTAATGGATTAACTTGAGTTCCTGAAGTCATACACTCAGCTCATGCGCACAACTTTGGGAAAAATCTCACTGTCCCAAACAACCATGGACATTTAATTGGCATGAATTGTCTACATCAGCAAACAGGAAGATACACAAGCAGATATCAAATGCGACGACCATGCAGCTGGAGCCAAGTTGTGCAATGGTTGCATAAATTTCCACAAGACACAATTTCTGCCACTTACATTAGATTGACAATTTCAGAAGTTTTGAGAATTGTGTGAAATGTGCGGGTACGTTAAGAAATAAACTGAAAACGCGCCAGCGACCTCGTACTCGAAATGTGTGGGAGTCACACTTGCTGATAGGGTTCACCCCGATTTCTGGCAATACCCAGCCCATTTGGTCATGGGATGACGATCGGCAGATGGAACGACGGGCTGTGTGTACAAGTCAGAGGTGGTGGCGGGTAGGGATGCGAGCTGATATGGATTGTTGTGTGGAGCTCGTGCGCACGAAAGTATCTGATAGCAGTTCGCGGCTAGGGTGACTGCCGTTTATTTGTCAGTCGGGCAGAGGAGGCTGTTACACTACCTAAACAGTCTTGAACTCTGTGTTTACATTGGCGTTCGAGTCGCCAATTGGGTCTTACATTTAAATATTAGATGGTCATTAGAAGTACATGAATTGCCTGTCCAGAATTCGGCGGATAGCAAGAATCCACCATCAATGGCTCGGAATCACGAAGCATACCGTAGATCACGGAAGATAACGGCCCCCCTCCGCGTTCCACATCAGAGCTGACGTCAGGAATGCGGGTTGTGTTCCGCATCAGGTCGATGACTCAGCAGCTTCCCCCCGCGATATCAGGCTGACCCTCGCCCCGTCAGCAAAGCGTGCCGGCATCCCACCAACTTAGCGCATTATGTAAGACGCCATTAACGGCAGCAACCTAAACCGGCGCCAGAAAAAGTAAAGCGAGTCCACAGGTCGCTGAATTATGCCGCGCCATCCGCGTTGGCAGACTGATGGGCAAATCGAACCGGCGCCTGGCCAATGTAGCATATTAATATGTTCGGGTCGCCAATTAATAGGGCTCATCCGGAAAATTGGCAAATTAATGATATCACTCATCTGGCGACACGTGAGGTCCAGATTTGGTGCAAAGGGGATGTCGGCAAGCTCACTTTAGCCACACTGATTATCATCCAGCAGATTGGCGCTCAATGGGGTGGAGAATCTCAAATTATCAATCAGGCGTGCTACATAGTTTTTTAGCATTGCGAGCTCAAGGCAATCAGTACCCAGGGAGATGACTTCGATAACAAATATGTACTCATCATACGCTCAAAGAGTCCACTAACACCGGTAGAAAACAGCCTGTTTGCGATGCCAGCTGCGTTGCCATTTGACAGAAATTGATGCCATCGCAATTACTGTGACAGCATCAATTTGTGTAAAAATGCCATCGTAGCTGGCATCGCAAACATGGCGTTTTCTACCAGTGTAAGATACTGTAAATATGATGAGCACCAATCCAGTACGTGGCAGCGCGTCACACGGGGACAAATGAGTTGAACACGCCCGGAAAACACATTGGAGTTCTGAGAAGCACCCAGGTTGGCATTGGACGCGTGTATTTGCTCAGAAGCTGCCCGCCTGGCTGTCTGCCATGGATCTCGGTGAGGCGGAGCCAGGACGTGCGCGTGGAAGCACCACGTGGCTGTTTGATGGGATTATGGCACGTGGTGGCTGATCGCGGGCAGTGGGGCGTACCGGGTTGAGTTGCGGTGAAACGGTGGATGTGGCAGAAAGATTCAGGGTATCAGAAGAGCATCTCTGAGGAATGGGTTTGTTTACCAAAGTTTGGGGGGTTGCAAGTACTGGGGGCGTGGCAAACGCTGTGGGGGACTCAGTACTGTTGTACTCTGCCTGGCAGCTGTAAGAGCATCTTTATCGGTCGGTGCTATTACACAGGCAGAACTATCCAAGAACTGTTATCATTGGCTGCCGGCCCACCTTACTAAGGCGGTACTTGCCGAATAGCACTGGTTCTATTGCTCCCCTGCACGCATCCGCAATGGTGGGTGCTATTCCTATACGAATAGCATCGCCGCAGCACCACAATGTTCTGCGCGAATAGCACCGGGCAGGCTTGGTTTTTGCGTTTGCGTTTACGTTTTTACTTTTAGTTTTTACGCGTGAAAACGTAAATTTGTAAAAGGGCCTATTCTTACGGCTATTTTTACGTTTTTACGGCTCCCTGGGACGCCCAGATTACACGATGAAAGTTGCGCACAATGATCAGTCCTCCGCCATATCCAGCACCCAGAACACCGTGCCCACCTCGCCCTTGGCAAGGGCGATGATGGTGCTTAACAAAAACTCGTTCTCTGCCCCTTCCAGGGCGTCTGGCTGCCACTCCCCAGACTCCGTAAGTCTGCATGTACCGTCCTTATGTACACCGGGCAGTTTTTACGTTGCATTTACGTATTTTATGCATTTTTACGCGTAAAAAAGTAAAAACTATTTTTACGCGTAAAAACGTAAAGACGATCAGTTTTTACGGCGTAAAGAACAAGCCTAGCACCGGGTGCTATTCCAGAGTGCTATTTGGCATCGAGCGTTGCAAGTTGGGCCCAGAATAGCACCGCTCGGCGCCGAATAGCATCGGCAGTGCTATTGCGACGCTATTGCAGCGCTATTGCGGTGCCGTTGCGGTGCTATTGCTTCCCAACTTTTAGCGATGATTTTTTGACGTGCGCTGCCATTCGAATAGCCAAATAGCACCGCCAGGACAATGGTGCCCGCCGATAAAGATGCTCTAAGAACGGTTGCGTGGCGTTCGCGTTTGCCTCTCGCGGCGGTATAGGTATTCAACCTGGCTGGCTGACTCCCCTGGCCGTGTGCGCAACGTTCGCCACGGCCTATGCCCAATAGCGTTCGACCTTTCGAAGGTCACGGCCAGTCTGTGCCGTTTCTGAGCCGCTTTCCTTGCCGTTCAAGACCAGCACTGCCAGTGCGATCGTGCTGCTGGCCAAAAGTGACCAACCTTCGTCGCTGCACAGCCTCGTCGAGGCGGAAAGACGCATCTTGCGTGTATTGTATCGCTACGCTGTGAACAAGGTTGCCCCTACCCATGGGGCTGAACTGTGACCCGACCTCGCTGACCTTTGGGGAGTGGCTGCGACCGGTTGTGGCAATCTGGGGGGCACTTGTGAGAGGTCCTACAGGCGCGTTTGCACTCTTGACGGTCAACTGCATATTTGCCGCTCGTCTGAATCTTTCCTTGCCGTTGCTGCTATTTGGTCGTTCACATCGCCGCGACAAACAGTTTTTCGTGAAGAACCAGTTCGCGCGAGAGGCAAAGCTTGTTCGTTGAGTGCACCCTCAACTGACGAGGCGCTGAGGCTGTTTACGTGGCTCACCTGCTCGCTCAGGGGTGATTTGACTGCGCTATCTCCGGGGATGACCATCAGAATGGATCACCATCCTTTATAACTACATAATATTACACAAGGCACCAATCACAGCGCCAACCAATACAAACTATTGGGTCGCCGCACTGCACTGGAGACCACCTGGAGATCCCGAAGACCTTGGTTTGAGTGATGGTAGTATGGAGCTAGACACTGCGAATGTTGAGGACATGATGTTTGGTTGAAGAAGGAACGTCATGGCAATGATTAGTTGAAGTGCAATTTGATAACATTGGGGTGCTGGCGTATGCAATGAGATGTAAGAATGTGTGAAAGTGCTTTTGTATTGTGGCTTTACGTGATGTTGAAGTGAATTGTCTCCCCCACCCCCCCACCCACCACCACCACCCCGCGCTTTCTTGTGCACCCCTCGCGCTACGTAACACCGGCCATGGTTGATGACGCCTGAGGCGTTAACTAGAGGCCCCCGCACAAATCAACACCCCCCGCGCTGTCCTCCGTGATCTACAGTACGTTGTTAAAATAATACAAGGATAAGAGCGTTAGGTCAGCGGTCTCAATGGATGCAGAAGACAGAATGACAATACGAGTGCCCTGTACACCTTCCTGACATGCAGCATGCTCATGTCAGAGGGGATGTGCGCTGCCAAAACGCACAATCCATTAGGATTGACCTCTCGACCTGTCGGCTCGCCCAGCAAAAGCGACGCAAAGGTGCAAGCGCGGGTCCCAACATTGCAATGCGAACTGTTCAGGAAATCCGCCTGGATACATCAGAGAAATGAGCATGATCGTGTAGGACTGGACAAGCGAAACCATTTGGCCTGAGGAAGCCATGGCATACGGAAGTGCGACATTGTGCACATTCCCATCGACAGCAGAGGAAAGCTAACATCACCATTGATCATTTGCGTGTTGTTCCAAAGCTGCATGTCTGCACACAGCTGTGGGCATGCACTGAATTCAATGTTCGACCCAAGGCTTGATGTCTTAGTATACCAATCAGAAAGAGAGCAAGGATATCAACATGTCGTGCGTTTGACTCAGAAACGGCTTTTGTGAGCAAAGACATCTGATTTGGCAAGGGCTTCGGAGTTAAATGACGTGAGAAGAATTCATGGTGGCTGCATAGAAAATTAATGTCGATTCTGCGCTAATTCTTGTTTGAAATGATTTTATGTTGTTTCATGGCATTTGACAGTCGAAAGAAGCGAAAGGACGACAAAAACTGTAGCTTTTTCTCCCATGTGGTAATATAGAAAGGCCATGGCTGCACTGAGCAAGTGACACCATGTCATTTGAATCGCCATGATGGCAGCTGTTTGAGTGCTGCGGTGTTTCCATTGATCTCAATGGAAAACAAAATGGAGGTCTACAGCGACATATTTCTCACTGTAATTCGAGCCGAGTCCATCAACGTCAAACTGGTCACATTATATTTGTCATTCAATCTTAAAAAATTGAAAAGTAATAAATATGTTACGAAAAGTGTTAAAAGGTGCCGAAAAGAGCAACCCCCTGGCGACAGATTGCACGGGGCCCATCCAGTCTACCTCTGTCCATCCCCCGTTCCTGTACGCCGTTCCGCTGGGCCTCAGGCACGGCTCGGTCGGCATGTTGGCGGCCGCCGGTCCGTCGCAACGACAGTGCCCGTGTCCGTGCAGAGATGGAGGCCCCGGACGCTCCATGTCGAGGCATCGCGGATGCCCGCCACGCAGGATGGCTCGCTGCCGGGCGGGGGAGGCGGACACCAGCCCCAAGTTCGGCCTCGTGGGAGACGACAGGTGCCGCTGGGATCCATGGGGGCGGTAGCCTTGGGGGCGGCCCTGTGTTTGATGTTGATGGAATGGCCACGGCAGGTGAACGGCAAAGGGATCGCTGCGGGCGTGGAAACGGCACTGAGCAATGCTTGTCTTGCGAGCGAGCGTGGATCCGAGTTACGATTGGAAGCTGTTGGCGAAAGCGCTTTTAAGCTGGTAGATTGCGGACTGTGGAACAGCCCGTGCCCTGGCTTGACTACGAGTGGGGATTGTGTTGCAGTCTGAAGTTCTTGGGCGAAAGCGGTTATACATTGGTCGGGTGGCGCGCTAGTGTGGGATCGCAGCGCACAAAACAATGCCCAAACTGCTCTCCGCCCTGCAAATCTGCTCGACAAATGACGTCGAGGACTACGCAGGACGTTGGCTTCCGCTTTTTGCGAATGGTCTGCTCTTCGTACGGTTGGGGACGCGCGAAGAGACACACATGATCCCCTCTTATGTACTTGTGCGTACCAGAATGATGACAAATACAAGACCAACGCATTATACATACCGTATTATGTATGTACTTATGCTTTATGTGTTTTATGTGCTTATGTTAGAATTTCTCTGATATGTGTTTCCCTGCACATTCAGAGACTTGCACAGCTTCTTCTATGGGACGGCAAAAGTAACATGCTTTGCTCAGGAGGAGATGCCCATTTTATGGTGCATTTTGCCTAATGTCAGCAGTGATTCCTTTGCCTTAAACGCTTGTGGAACACCTGTGTGTGCACGTCCTCTGTTCCCATTTCCCAACAACAAGACATTGTGTTTGGGAACCTATAAAATGCTGAAGGGCATAACTGCTGTGTAGCATAGTCCCACAGCGTTCCCGCGTGAAGATTATACAGCTTTTGTACTCAAGCTGGTTCTTTGCAAGCCCTGACATCTGCCTGCGTTGCAGGTTTCAGAAAGATGCAGTGGCGGGGTCATACTGGTGGACACACGATGGAAGTGGTGAGGAAGTGAAGGTTGTGTTTACCACCGATAAGGGTCCCCTGGTGAGTACAGTGATACTTGCTGCCGGCAGCAGGTGTCCACTGCAGTGTTCCATGGAGTGTTTCCTTGTCTGTTGGCTTGTTTTCAGACCAACCGTAACTTTTGAAGGGATGTTAAACAACACGAACTCATTCAAGGGGATATGGGTCAGTGTTTGATAGGCTACAAGCTGCATTGAAAGAATGAAGACCTGCCAGTGAAAAGCAGCCAGACCAGGGATACTTGCAGCCAGAGATTCATGGTGGGAGGGTAACAGTGGATTTGCAAACCTGCTGTGCTGGAGCTGCTCTGCTTTGTTTTCTTGGCTCCAATACCTTCACATCACCTGAGTCTTCTCTTCTCTGTTGTGGGCTTCAAGGCCACTGTGTCTGCAGGCATCACCATGTCCTGTATTTCCTCAGGGCCTGTAGACACTGAACATAGCAACTATGCACATCCATCACACGTCAAGGCCGAAGGGTTGATGCTGCACACAACATGCAGCACATAACAATGTCAGGCAAACTGAAGTAGTGTTGTGCAATTGCTGTGCTCGCATAGTAGCACAGTGTAGTAGCATAGCAGCATTGATCCCTTTTCCGATTGTTGCAGGTCACTTCTGCAAAGGAGGGCCATAATATCTTGAGGGTGGCAGAGAAGTGTGGTGCAATGAAGCCTGATATGTGCGTCAGTCAAAGAGTACTGGGTGCTGGATGTTGCTGCTATCCTCTCAGATATGTGTCGTGTGTATGAGCGAGCATTGTGTCGTACTGCTTAGAAGATTTCTGCGCTGTTGATATTGGCATGTTGCAGCAAAGGAGCCGCACCCGTAATACGTATGCTAATGTGCAAACCGAGTGTCTCAAAGGCCTGACATGCCACCTTGATGAGGTGTTGTCAAAGTGTGCCCTGTGAGCAAAGGCAGTAGCAATGAAAACAGTGGCTTCCAGATGGAAAGCATGCCATACAATGACAGCCCTCTCTTGAACAAATACTACTGGATGTTGTGTCGGGCCGCCAATCCATTGAATGTGCGGGTTGAATTGGCAGAGAACCTAAGTTACACCTTAGGGTTGACAAAAGGTGACTTGGGGGCGTGACAGATTCGCTGTAGCATCTGTTGCATGTCGTTATGAAGATGCACGCTTCCAATTGCAAGAGAGAGGCAGACCACAATCATTGTACAATGATTGCTAAGAGCAGTAAAGCAGTGAGGGTAGTTGTGGCTGACTGATGTGCTGCTATCTTTGTGGCTGTGGTGTACATTGTTCCACGCTGGTGATAAGTGTGCCTCACCTAGTTTGGAAGCTGTTCAGCTAATTTAGACTTCCTGTTATTGACTGCATTGATGGGAAATTGCCCAATGGTCTCACATGATGACGAATACAGGGTGAATCGATTACAATGATGCCGATGATGAACTGCCCGTGTCTTGCAAGCGCCACCGATTCTGTAGGCAGGGAGTACCTGTTGTCTGTATATTGTGCACAGCACTCAAAACAAACACATTGCAAATGGAAGGTGTCAGATACCTATCACAGGCGGGTATAGGTCATGGAGGCTGCAAGCGTCCTAAAAACTTTACAACCAAAAAACCAAAACCAACCGAAAATCTAAAACCGACTGCAAGAGCCTAAAGTACTAAAAGAGAACCAAAAAACGCTGCATCCAGAGAATGTCCTTCATGACCTGGTGTCCGGAAATGAAGAATGTCGGACACTGTGGGCGAATGCAAAGTTTGGCGATTTCTGATTTCTGAGAAAGGCAGCCTGTGTCATGTGAGAAGGGACTTCTGTTTGGAGGGCGCGTGCGAGCTGTGTCAAATGGAAATTGAAGGAGTTAAGGAAGTGAGCTGGAGGGCAAATCCAGCAGGCAAGGATTGGAGGGAAGAGTGGGAGGGGAGGGGTGGGGTGGAAGGGGCGGCGGCTCTGAAAACCTGAAATTCGAACTTGCGTGCCTGCCACTGTCGAAAATTCGTGATAATGTATTGTTGAAAATTCGCCAGAAGTGTGTGAAAATCGCCATTCACAAGAAAATCCGTGTGATAAAAAAGTCGTGATGAAACTTGGCGAGAAATCGTAAGTAAGTTGAGGCATTACACTGGCAATGTTCTGTCACCCTGGGACAAGGGGCCGATCTCACACCAGGATGATTGACGCTGTTCTGCAAACGAGATTTCGTTCCTCTGTGCTCAGAACTGGTTCTTAGTAGTCTTGGAGTACTCCATGACACAAACGGCTCCGTCCATATTGACATTTAGCCAATATTATTTTCAACATCTTCCCATCTTGGCATTTGGCCAACGATTGCATGGAAATGATAAACGTGTCTAACTGCTGCCTAGCATGGTGGGAGGAATCTTGGCCCCGTTTGTCTTGCCGGTTGTCCAAACAGCACCTTGACGCCTGTGTCACCACACGTTGTTGCGCGAGCATACCCACTTGTTGCTGGGCGAAAGTTCAAAGAAAACGGAGACCCTGGACCAGAAGTGAATGAAAACCTGCAACGCTATTGGTCGCACCCCGGTGCAGTGTGCGCCAAGCATAGTGCCTGTGACGCGGAGGCTTTCAGCCAATCCGCGCTGCATGCGTGGCGCCGTTTCTGATTTGCCTTCCGTTGTTGCTGGCAGCTGGCAGCCTTGTTCGCACGTGCATCACTCCCATTCCCCAAGGGTGCAAGGCAATGGATGCAAAGGTCTTGAGCGAGGGCGATGTTTGGGGCGAACAGATGCTGTGAGGCCTGTGAGTCAGGATGTTGGACCGCCCAATGTGGTGGCGAGGGATAGGAAGTAGATTGTTGTGCACATGTGCTTGCTGACTTAGCGTGGCCAGATGCAGGGCCAGTAGCTAGTCTTGTTGTGGCGGCAGATGTGCCCACAAGATCCTTCCCCGAGCGCAAGATCCTCATGAGAGAAAAAGCTCCTTTGGGCACCACTCTCAAGACTGTGGTGACGTTGCCCGTGGGATCACCGTTGGGTGATCTATTGCTGTGGGAGCGTTGTGTCCTGGTGCCTTGGTGGCTTCCATTTGGTGATAAATCTCACATAGCTGGTGATTCGCCCGTTGCCAAAGCAGCAATCACATGTGGTGGGATGTGCACAAGGATTGTTCAACAGCTAATAAACCCCGTACGCATGTGAGCAGAAACATTATCTTGTGTCACCTGCAGCGACCGGAAAACTGCACCGTCAACATTTTGAACAATTACACCGCAACAACGTCATGTACAATCGTCTACAACGACCTCATACCACAGTCCTGGAGAGACGGACCTTCACGTAATCGTGGTATGGAAGGGGCACACACGCACAGCCCCAAACAAAGCACACAAGGCACAGCAATCAACAAACGAAGCCTGTTTCCGTTCGTGCCCCTTGCGAAATCCCAATGCCACGCACAACTGTTTGCAAAGACCTCACAGCGCAGCCCCACAAAGACAAAAATCCACATCAACCCAAACGCTCAGGAGGCGCACATACCCAGCCTCAAACGTGCCAGGGCACAGCAGCCAACAAGCGAGCACCACTGCCCGCCATGTCACACAGTGAAAGCCCCAGCGCCAGGCACAACCGTCTGCAACGACCTCACCAAGCCGTCCTAGAATGTGAAACCCCCCAACTCAAAACATGCAAAAGGCGCGCAAGCCCAGCTCCAATCGGGGCACAAGGCACGGCAGCCAACAAACGAAATTCTGTCACCCGTCATGTCCCGTGGTGAGTGCCCAAACGCCGGGCACAGCTGTCTACGTCGACCTCGTGAAGCGATCCTAGAGAGACAAAACCCCACAGCACAAAAACTGCAAAAGGCGCACATGCCCGGGCCCAAGCAGGGCTCGGGGCACGGCGGCCAGAGCGCGACGCACTGCCATCCGTCGCGTCCCGTGTTGAAGCTGAAAACACACGACTACTCCCGTTGCCCGAATCGCGCTCCTCCAGCGGCCTTCCCTTGCTGGCCCGAATGCTTGCCCTAAAAAGGTCGCCGGAGCCTTCCCCGCAGGAACCGCAAGGCACACTGCACAGCGCCGGCGCGTCTACGTGTCCAAGATCTCTCCGCGGAGGGAAGCAGGCGGGGAGGCGAGGTGCCCAGGAGAGGGCCCCAGGACACCCGCCGACCTCACTCTTTTCGACGTCCCGAGCGCGTGAGCCGACGTGCGGCCTCACGCCAAGGCACCAACCCCCGGCAGGAAGAGGGCTCCCAGGTGCAGCAGGCCGTAGAAATCGCCGCACAGGCCGCAGGTCCTCCTCAAGCCTCGGGGCGTCCGGTAGAGCAGCAGCCGCGCGGCGACCAGCCAGCACAGGGCGACCCCCGCCGATTGCCAAGCCCGCGCAGCGACGCTGGCGCCCACTGGTCCCGCCAGCCCCAGCAGCACGGCCGGCCCGCTCGCCGCAGTCATCAACGCCAGGGCCCTGCAAGAGGAATCTTTTCCTCCCAAGAATGGAGACATTGTCCCGTCCGCGGCTCTGCGGCCATCGGTGCCCCCTGCCAGGCCCTGGACGTTGCCCCAAATGAAGGAGGCCGCCGCCATGGCGCCTATCCACCGCCAGATGACGGGAGAAAATGAAGTCGCCATCCCCCACGCAGCTGCCATCTGGGCCGCAACGCCCGCCGCCGCAACCGCGCTCCCGAGCAAGCAGTGCCGATGGGCGCCCAGCGGGACGCCCAAGGCACCAGTGGCTGCAGAAATCAGTGCGAACGGCAGCACTCCCAGCGCCTGGCCCAGGGCAACGAATCCCGCCAGGCCGACCGCGTAGCGCGCCAAAGCGCCGGGGAATGTCGCCCTCCCCAAAGCCATGCGCCTCCACGGGTTGCCGATCCCGCCCCTCGAGCCGGAAGTCGAGCCGAAGACCGGGCCGAGGACGTGAT
Source organism: Ostreobium quekettii (assembly GCA_905146915.1). Taxonomy (NCBI): domain Eukaryota; kingdom Viridiplantae; phylum Chlorophyta; class Ulvophyceae; order Bryopsidales; family Ostreobiaceae; genus Ostreobium; species Ostreobium quekettii. The sequence continues at coordinate 11,935 of CAJHUC010002815.1, forward strand.
CGCAGGCGCTGCGTTGGTACAGGCACAGTCCGAAGTACGCCAAGCTGCCCGCCAGGACCCCGGCGTCCACGGCGCCCGCCTGGGCGAACGCTGCCGCTGTGAGCAGCCAGCCGGGGTAGGCTGCCGCGGACAGGTCGCCCCTGAGCAGCTCCCAAGCCACACGGCTCTCGCGACGCGCGGCCGACCAGTTCATCGCCCATCCAGGCTTCGGAACTTGCCGGGCAGCCGGCGCCGATCGCACCCTGCCCACGGCGACCTCCGGCACGCGCAACCCCGCCAGCGCCTCAGCGCCAAATTCTTTCTCCCCCGTCGCGTGCAACCGATCGAACCCCAACGGCTCCACATTCGGCCCCTCCGCTCCGTCTGGATCAAGACCGCCCCGGCCCTCCCCCGTCGCCGCCGACGCCCTGACGGGCCCCCTCAAACCCCTGCCACACTGGCTGTCGACGCGCCCGGCGCTCGCCGCCAAGCTTGACGCCCCCAAACCCTTAGGCCGACAGACGCCGGTCCGCGCCGTCCCGATCATGCCCTCGATCGAATCACGCCCGCCCTTCCTTTGTTTTTGGCAGCAAACGGGCGCGCCGGCCAACCGCCGAATCCCCCGGGGAGGGCCCCAGAACCGTCGTTGAGCGTCACGTGGCTCGCAACCACCCTCCCTGACAAAGACCCCGCCGTCGGGGCCGCCCATGGCAAGCACCCGGTCGGCCAGCAGGTTGGCGTGAGCCATAAGGCCCAGGAGGGAATCCTTGTTTGCGGGGCCGGGCCGAGCAACCTGAACCCAACTGGACCAGCGGGAAGGGGCGCGGTACTTGGGGGCGAACGAGCAGGGCCTGGGACCAGCAACGCAATCTGTTCAGATCAGTCTCCAGCATCAGTCAGGCGTCAACATTCACCGCAAATTCGCGGCTCAGGGCTCCCAGCCGGTGCTCGGACGTCAGGTTCGCTTTGCTGATCAAATTCGTCGTGTTTGTCATGTCCATCAACCACAGCTGCCGCGGCACTGGCCCAGCGTACGAGGCCATTACACTTCGAGTGAGATTGTCAGCTGCAGTGATTCGGCGTCCGTTGGCCCCCATGTGCGTCAACGCAGCGCAGCCAACACCTCCACCAGGAGAAAAAGGGCCAAACAACGCGTGTTCAAACGTGCACAAAGTTTACGGCTTTGGGGTATTTCGGTGGTTTTGGCGTGCAGAACACTGATGAAATGCATATATATGTGTTGGCAAAAAGTGTTATTTGGTCCTTTTTCTGCTGGTGTTCCTCATGTTGGATATTCGGCGCTGCGAGGCTTCTGTGCATTTTGCGACGGAGCTGCTCAGTCTTTTCAGTACGCGTTGTTTCCGGTGTGCGCCAGCCTGGCAGAACAGTCTTTCTGCCAAATTTCTTTTTTCAGTTGATTAATCAACTGAATATTCAGTCCACCTGCACCTACTGTGTGTGCGCCATGTGACCAAAGCAGGCATGAATTTTTGTTGTTGGAAGGGCTGGCGGCATTGGGAGGGCGTTACAGAATGCGTGTCCATTGTGCACAAGCAAAGGGGACGGGCCACCACGGGTGCATGCCAATGCCACTCGAAGCAAGTTGCATTTATTGCTCAACAAGATAGCCAAGATTGCCGATTATCCGCCAAAGAGGAATGAGGCAGACTTGGTGGGGGGCCGTAGCGACACAGGCCTGGCAACGCCTGTGAGCTCTGTTGTCCCTTCTGGCACAGCGCAGCTTTCCCACGAAATGTGAAGCCTTTAGAATTGCCCAATCTATTCGAATTCGGCTTGTCTTGCTCCAGCTGTTTTGACTTATCGTCCGGTAATCGTGCTCCGATGGGTGCTTCTTGCTGACAAGCATTGCCGGGTATCAAGATGGACCTTGATGTCCAGCATCGTGATACCTGGAGTGAGTGCATATGCGCTCACTTCGGATGTTGGGAACTTCCCTGGAAGAACCCCTTCCACCTTCCTAGCCTTGCACTGCAAGTTTCAGAGCTGCATGGCAAGACCGTTCCCAAAACCTCAAGGCAGCGCATGAGCAAACCTTGGGGATCTCTCTGTCTGTTTCATGAACGCCTTTTGATGAGGGAGTTTTGCCTGATCAGGCAAACACTTGCAGCATTAATGCGTCCACAACACCAACAGCGGCAAATTGCTAAATCATAAGCTCATTACTGGTGGTACATCATTGGTTCCAAGGTTATCCAAGTACCAAAATTAGGCAATTGCAAGCTGCAAGGTGCTTTACTCGGTTTCTCCAAATTGCCCCGTACTTTGGCCTAGGCTTGGTTTTCACGTTTACGTTTACGTTTTTGCTTTTACGTTTTTACGCAGAAAAACGTAAGTTTGCAAAAGGGCCTATTTTTACGGCTATTTTTACGTTTTTACGGCTCCCCTGGGACACCCAGATTACGCGATGAAAGTTGCGTACAATGATCAGTCCTCCGCCATATCCAGAACCCACAACACAGTGTCCACCTCGCCCTTGGCAAGGGCGGCGATGGCGTTTGACAAAAACTTGTTTTCTGCCCCTCTCAGGGCGTCTGGCTGCCATTCTCTGGATTCCGTAAGTCTGTATGTACTGTCCTTATGTACACCGGGCAGTCTTTACGTTGTATTTACGTGTTTTTACGCATTTTTACGCGTAAAAACGTAAAAACAGTTTTTACGCGTAAAAACGTAAATACGATCAGTTTTTACGGCGTAAAAACCAAGCCCGCTTTGGCCGTACAGCAGCTGTCCGGCTTTCTACATTTTGAAGTTTGAACTTCGAAGCAACAATAAATCGATCTGCCGGTGCTCTGATAACGGAGCACCCGTGTCTCTGGGGCCGCCAACTGCCTCACAAAGTCGGAATCCAAAATCCCATTGCCGCCACAATCGAACTGCTGCACAAGTGCATGAAATCTTGCTGTTGCACTCGTTGAGTGCACGCTGCTGCACAAATCCTAATAAGGTTGAATACGTTGCGCACCCAAGTACCAGATCAAACGGAGCCCGCTCGTGTGGTGACATTTTCAAATCGACATGGCGCCATCACCAGCGGTCGTCGCCAGCACTTTGTTAGCCATTAGCATACCCATCCTTGACCGGGACATGGCATTTTCGAGCAAGCGAATTACGCAGGTATGCTATTTCGATTGATCCCATTGCCGCCGCCTGCGATTGAAGAAGCTTTCAGAAGTCCAGTCTTTCCTCTGAGCAAAAATCAACCCATAAATACTAAAATGCAGCAAACTAGATCAACTGTTCGGTCTTGTCATCGTTGGTTCTGTCGGTGAGAACTCCACTCCCATTGACTCGCCAACGATGCAGTACTTTGCGCCACGGACAAACCGGGGCAATGCAAAAGGGTGTCTCATCACTGCGGAACATGTTCAGAGCCTGGAGACACAGTGCCTCACAGCAAAAGCGACTAAGTCAATGAATTGCGCTCGATGGCGCACCCGTTGCGACTAGGTGATTGTGCGAAACTATAACTATCCCGCTGCTGTGTTTTTCAGGGCGTGCTACTCGGTCATGTCTTACATGTCGGGGATTCGCATCTGCACAGTGCACCGCATCCGAATTGTGTGTATTATACGCAACAGTATTGCACGTATGCTCCACACAGCTTCACCCCCACACATACACCGCCCCGAAACACCACCCCCACGGCATGCTGCACGCGCCCCGTCTTGCGTAGCCCTGGCAGGTCTGTTGCGCGGCAACGGCTTATCTCGGTAACGCGGCCTTTTGCCGGAACCCCTACGTAATGGTTCTTTTGTATACGAAAACGACTCAAGGGCGATAGACTTAGAAGCAGCCATTCCTTGCCGCTGAACTCAAGCATTCTTCGGTGACACACGATCACCTGACTGCAGTGCGTTCCGTCGCCAGGGGAGGCCTTATGAGCCGAGCTGCTGATGGATTGATGCATTCAAGTGCACCAAAATTTGGAAGTTCGAAGCGACGCATCGGCGCAGGTCGTCACAGATAACTATGGCAGTTGCTGCAAAGGTCACAATCAGAACGTTCCCAGAATGTTGGACAGTCCTGCCGTCGGCAGGATTGTCAACCTCGAAGAATGTTAATTTAGTTTATGGAATGGGGATAGAATTGTTTATTAATTTAGACACACTATCTACTTGTTTTGAATTGATTGCCTCCTTGATTTATAATTCAACAATGCGGCAGACTACTAGTTCGTCTTTTGCTCCGTTTAAACTGGCGATACCGATTCATTTTCGGATTGTGTCCATTGTGTCACTCAGCTTCGAAAGACGGCAGATATTTTCTCGCTCACTGCAGCGTTTACAAGTACACATCGAAGCCAATTCGGCCTGTTTTGAAATAGCGGCTGAACAACACTTTATGCTTCTGTCCCAGCTGAGCAACTGGGGAGAACACTTCTGTCTCTCTTTGCCATCTACAAAAATTTCTTAAAATTGGGAATTGATGGATTGTGGACTCTGTTTAAGTTTAGTCGAGTTTAAACATTAAATGTAAATAAAAATGTCATGGCAACAATTTTACTCATTTCAATGGAGAATTTCATGGCCACCGCATTGCTCAGTGGAAATGGGAAGTTGATGTCAACCTCCTCACCTTGTTTTGCAAAACTCACGATGACGATACTCACAGTCGGCAGAAAAACATTCCACTGTGTCGCTTGTGAATGAGGAATGCGCCAATGAAGGACCAAGCAGTCATTTCACATTTCGGTGCTTCTCATCAAACGTGCCTTGCCCAACTCCCCGTGCTCAGACTGTTCCGGATACGGGCCATGAGCACGCTCGCAGTCGAGGAGACGGAGACGGTGAAGCAGACGGTAGCGGTGACGGGGCCTCAGACGGAGACGGGTAACTGGGGTGGTCACAGGTCAGTGGGCGTTTTTCGGGTTGGTTTTGGAGTTTTCCCGTTATACAGAAGGTTACTTAGCCGGACGGGGTCAGGATTGGGTGGTGGGGCGTTAGGGTTGGGGTGTGTATGTACTGCGTCTCCGTCTCAATGCCATCTCCGCCGTGGTGACCTTGCTCATACTCCGTATTCGGAGCACCCTCCCTGTGCTGCCCAGCTTCCCCTTTTGGCCACCTCAAGACGGCCCTCCACGACGACCCCACCCACCCACCCATCCCCGGTACCTCCCCCACCGCCGGCCATGCTGACGCTCGCCCTGGCCTGCCTGGGCGCCGCCGCCCTCTGCCTGGCCCTCACCTTGGTCGCCGCGCACGCATGGATCCACGTGCTTTCTACCCTCAGCCCCGCGTCCCTGGACGGCCGCGCCGTGCTGGTGACCGGCTGCGACACCGGCCTGGGCAGGGCGACCGCCCTGAGGCTCGCCGCCAACCCGAGGCTAACGGTCTTCGCGGGGTGCTTCACTCAGCGCGGCGCCGACGACCTGGGATCGAGCGGTGGGGGACGTCCCAAGTGGGGGGCAGATGTTTGCGTGCGGGCACGTCTCCTGTGCCGCCCTTGTGACGCGGGCCTGCTTATGCGGGCCTCTCTCTTATCCTGTCTCTTTTGTGTTGGTGTTCATCTTTTCATGTCTTTTATGTTGGCATGTCTCTTGTCCTCACTGCATTTATGCCGGCCTGTCTTTCGCCGTGTCTCTTTTGCGTTGAACTGTCGCCTGTCGCGTCTTCTTTATGTTGACCTGTCCCGTCATGCCTCTTTTGAGTGGGCCTGTCCCTTGCCCGCTGAGCGATGGGCGTTCTAAGCCCGGAAATGGATTGGGGATGCATCGACTTTCCCTGGCCCGCCTCCCTCCTTCCTTTTAAGATTCGGGAGCCGAGGCGCTGAAGAAACGCGCCCGAGGTTGCTCCCGCAACAAACTACGCCAGCGAAGCTTAGAACCGATCATGTCATTTCCACCTTGGCCTCAAGGATTCAGCGACTAACTCCTCTAAAGGAATCATCGATCCATCCTTCGAAGAATAAATCGATTATTTCCTTGCCCTCCATGATCCAACTATTCGCTCCTTCGCTCCTTTAACAGAATTCAGTGGCAGCAAGAACCGTTATCGCAGGCTCCTCTCCGAATCGCCTCCAAAGACTCTCTAAGACGTCCGCTCCTGAACACAGCATGGAAATGAGTCTCACATACACTTGCCCAAGGGCTTGCCCTTTGCATGACCTGTTTTCCTTAGAACAAAAATTATCCTTCCCCCAACAGGAACTCCCTCTGAGGCGCCTTTTGTGTGGCCTGCTTTTTCTCTTGGCGTCTGACGACGTTTATCCTGCCCGTAAGAGGCCCCATCCCCCAGCTCTCTCCGGCCTTTCCCCCGTTTTGTCCCTTTGCATGCACTGTTCTCCTCATGGCGTGCAACAAATCTTATCCTTCTCTCAACAGCCTGCCACTCGCCGGGTGCTTGCTCTTTCTATGACCCGTTTTCCTCTTGGCAAGCGGCAAATCTCATCCTTGGGCCCCTTGAGGCCCCCCAGCCTCTGGGGTGCCCATTGCATTACAAAGTTTGTAATTCAAATATAATCTGTATTTCACATTGGGTGTGACAAACTCTCATCCTTCCCCAACAGGAAACCCCCCTAGCCCCAATCTCATTCCCATGCTCCTGGACGTGACCTGCCAGGCCAGCGTGGACGCCGCTCTGCAGATGGTCCGAGAGTGGCTGTCCGGCCGACCCCTGTATGGCGTGGTCAACAACGCGGGAGTCATGGCAGGCTTCTTCTGCCAGACGGCAAAGATTGAGGACTACAGGAGAGTTGTAGACGTCAACTACCTTGGGACGGTGCGCGTGGTGAAGGCGTTCCTGCCGGGGCTGCTGGAGGCCGGGGGGCGGGTGGTGAACGTGACTAGCAGCACCAGCCTGCACGCTTTTCCGCACTACTCGGCCTACACGCCGACCAAGCACGCCGTCGCGGGTGAGGGCCCGTGCTGCACTGTGTGCGTTTGACTGTTTGTTTTCAGTTCTAGATTTCGTTTGTGTCAACAGAAAAAATAGAATGAAGCAAAATAGAATAAAACGAAAATAGGATCAAAATAAGAATTAGAAACTTCTTTGTTTTTATTTCATTCCGTTCTGTTTGTTTTGCTTTTGTTTTGTCTTTTGTTTCTGATTTTGTTATGCTTTTTTGTGTTGTTGCTTCTGTACCTGTACCTGTTTCTGCGTTTGTTTTCCATTTCTGTGTCTGTTTTTCATTTCTGTCTCTGTTGCTTCATCGTTTTGACTTTCCTCCAAAGCATTCCCCCAGTTCTGGACTGCAAAATAAGAATTTCACTGTGTTGTTGTGTCTTTCACCAGGCCGCAGTGCGCTGCAGCACAGTTATGCGTTATTCAACGTCCAGTTCTCCGTCCTGTACTCCGAATGCAGAAGAGATTAATAGCCGTGTATGTCATTTCTCGGCGTCTCATTTGTTATGTCTCTTGAATTCTTATGTGTTGGTCTCCGAAATACGATGTATTCCACTGGGAGAAAACGGCATGTTGGCGATGCCAACTGCGATGCCATTTTGACACAAATTGATGCCGTCACAGTGAGTGCGATGGCGTAAAAGCGGCTGTGATGGCATCAATTTGTGTCAAATGGCATCGCAATTGGCATCGCGAACAGGCTGTTTTCTTCTGGTGTTCAATGTTAGATCGACTTCAATAGTTTAGGTGCTGCTAATCCGAACAGACGCGTGGACGTGATTATTGTCAGCCAGGGAACATATGCGGCGTGCAATCACGCTGGCAAACATGACGGCGAAGCTCCAATTTTCCAACACTCTGCAGAACGCCATGCGCATGATATGACATGTCGTATTTGCAATAGTCCCGTTTGGGGCATTGGTGCTGAGCACCTTAAATCCTTTTGAATATGGAAGAATGTTTGAACACATGAACTGAATGTTGTCCTTGCTGTGCCCAGGATGTCAGAAGCGTGCATTACACGCTGTGCTCCACACTATATTTTTAGTTTTAGAAACTTCACACAAGCGTATTTAGAACAGTTGTATAGTTGTTCAACATTCTGGCACAGCGACTCCGGGGCCTTGTTTGCCTTGCTACGATAGTATGCCACTGCCTCGATACAATAGTCAGTACTTCCCTATCAACACTGTCACATTTCTGTGCACTGATGCCCATCTTGCTGATAAGGACTCTCTTTGTTGATGGACAGCATCACTTGTCAGGGGCAGGGAAATTTTGGGGAAACGGGGGTAGGGTGAATCTGATTGGAGGCGAACGAACATTGAGACACAAATAAAATGCTTATTTTGGAATTGACCCCAACATCGCCTTCAAAGTGCCAGGGCTGTGTTTTATCAAGTTCATTCGACAGATGTGATCAATGGATTTGAGCCCACCTTGCTGCGCGCGTCACAGCCTTCAGCGACTGCCTGAGGATGGAGCTGCGGTCGCTGGGGGTCGCCGTCGTCCAAGTGGCCCCGGGGGCCATGAGGACGCCACTCCTGGAGGGCGTCGTGGGCGGCCTCAAGGCCGAATTTGAACGGGCGGACCACGCCACAATTGCGCGCATGGGCAAGAGCTTCCCGCAAGAGTTTGTCTCCCGGTTGCAGGCCATCATACCGGCCATAGCCGAAGACCCCCGGGGGGCGGCTGGAGTGATAGAGGGAGCGCTGCGCAGTCGCCGCCCCAAGGCGGTGTATTTCGTGGGAAGGGACACGCGGGGTACCGACTGGCCGCTGTCCTGCCTGCCCCACTTCTTGAGGGACGCGGCTCTGCAGCGGATGATGGTCATGCCGGGGTCGAATTGAAGTGCCTGGCAGTCCTTTGCGTGTGCAACTTGTACTTTGATCTGACAGACTGTATGGTAGTGTTGTATTGTGTTGCTGTAACTGTATTGTATTGCTGTATTGGTGTGTTGATGTGATCGACACAACTTGTGCTGTGTGACTTTTTTTATTCTAAATTTCTTGGTGTGATTGTGTGCGTGTGTACTTTTATATGCGACTGAAGGCGATTCGCAAGCACTGGTGCAACACTCGCCTGCAGTTGGTACTGGCGAAATTGCCATTTGCATTGCATTTGAATAACCTCGTAATTTTTTTGGTACTTTTTTGGGTAATTAAATTTAGTTTTTCCGTATTTCTTTTCGTAAATTGCCGTGTTCAAGCAGTGTCAGAAATGTTGATTGTTGAGAATGTTAACTCGCGCTACAGTTCAAATTGAATCGCGACGTTTTCGGTGCTTCTTGAGTGCCATTTGCCACTTGAGCAGGATCGTACAAGTTGGTCCGATTCAGCATTGCGGCTGGCTGATACAGCTTTGGACAACGCGGTTTCCTGGCAACACAATGGACCTTCATCCTGTTGGCAGCAATGGACACCACGGCGTCATGCAATTGCGTGGCACCGTAACAGGTGGTGGAGTTGGGATTCAAATCGCTGTGTGCGCGGAAGAGCATCGCTCCTCCATGCAAGCACATTACACTGACGAGGAAAGGAGAAATATTCATCGCCTTCTGCCACAATAGCTGTTGCTGGCTGGAACGAGACACAATGGCCTCATTCTACCCATTTGGGCGCTTCATTTGTCCAGTCGTTAACGAAATGAAATAGCTGTTAACGATAAAACGTTAACGAAACAATAATATTCAACGTGCATTAAATGCCCGATCGGCACAACGTTGTGGCGTGGCGCCATACAACGGACTGTGGACCCAGTGCCGATTTTGTCCTGATGCGTCCGGTTGTCGAAGACCAGGGAGAGTCTCCCATTGACTCCGAATGCGAATCGGGCCTGAGCACAGATGGGTTCCCACCAATCGATATACCATAGTATACTTGACCCTTCTGCATCAAAGAATTTTGCCGCTACGCTTTGTGCTCGGCAATTTTTTCCAGAGCGTTGTTTGCTTTTTGGATGTTGTTCCACAAAAATTTTGTTATTTTTTCTCTGCAAAAGGGCAAGCGTTACGTTGCCATGCAGAAAGGTTGATTGTTTCATGATAAACCCGTCCTGATTCCACCGGTTTCCGACTCACCTGCCGCCCGGTCCTGGTTGGGTGAGCAACGGTGGATTGTCGCTTTCGAGCTCATGTCAAGTAGATCAAATCCCAGATGCTCAAGTACCACAGATTTGGGGGGAATCACGAGCGCACAACCGCCAGTGTAGGTGCAGGCGGCTGCCGCGCGGATTGTTCCCTGCTGATGCAGGCTTGGCAGCACATCCGTTGCACAGCCGTGGAATATATCACTGAAACCCACTTTGACAGTGTTTGCCGTCCCCGCGGCACACACACACACCCGTTTAGTCTCACAGGGTGCCACGAAACCGCTCCCCTCCACAGCTGCTCGCTCCTGCATGGCTCAAAATCCTTTCATATCAAAGACTGATGCCATCAAGGGGCTCAAAATTCTGAATTTGTCCCCCGTTCCCATGGTTGAGTGATTGCTTGATTGATCGATCGATTTGTTGGTTGATCTGCGGTTATCAACACCTCGAGGTGCTCAGAATAATATATATATATATATATATATATTTTTCAATTCAAATATTATTATATCATTTCTACCGAAAAACGAGGGAACTCCCCTGCAACGCTCACTGTGCAGTAGGATCCTTTGCCAGCAGGAACCGATGTAGGATCCTAAACAAAGAAAAGCAAGAGATAGCATTGTTCGTGAAGGCCAGAATGTTCCAGCAGGGGAGTCCCAAGCAGTTCGGCAAAGTGTTCGGCAAGAGGGAGAGTGTATCAGGTCATGTCCCAAATGTCCCAGAATGTGTCCCAATGTGTCCCGAGATGTCCCAAAGTGTCCCAAAGTGTTTCAGAGTGTTCCAACTATCCCATAAGATCCCTGGTTTGTTGCCCTATCTGACTTCCAGCAACGGTCATCACCATGTCAATATAAACATAATCCTCTCTCAACTGCTTGATGCCATGTGTCAAGTGACGGATCTCACTGGTTAGCTGCTGCCGCAGAAAAGTAAAACGGGGACAGTTAAAGAGTCGGTGGTTGCGGTCATCAATTGGGAAATGACACCATGTGCATTGTGGATCATCGACAAGGTGGAAACGATGGAGGTATTGGTTAGTTGGATAGTGGCCTGTTAGGAACTGAGCCACTAAAGATACATCTCTGCGTGAGAGGCCTCTGGTCCAACACAAAGAACGAGAGAAGTGAGGCATGATGTTGCGGCCCCGTCGGCGGCCGCTGGTTTCCGGAGTCGTGGGGGTCGCCCTGCCCTGCGGCTCGGCTGTTGGAGGTCAGCCGGCTCTCTCCACCTCGGATGGTGGGCGTATCCGGGGCAGTCGAATCGGCGGTCGCGCGGTGGGCCCAATGCTCGACGGGGATCGATCCCCGGGGCCTGCTGTCGGCGAGAGGTGGCGGCGCAGCGCGGTGGTGGTTCGCTGGCTCGCGGGAGGCCAGAGAGTGGGCCAAAGATGTTACACGGATTCACAGCATGCGCGCGCACATATTGCATGCGCGATGCCCGATCGCGGGTCCATCGCTGTCACATCAAGATAAGACAAATCAAGTGCGCGTCCAGGCACATCGTCACCGTCCACCGTTCACCTACGATGGACCCATTGTCCTCTAATTCCAAGCGTCTAACACCCGACCCCCTGGCCCTAAGTACTACGACTTCAGGAGGCCATATCTTCGCCGTTTCTTAATGGAATCGGGCGTTTAAAAGCTCGTTGGAACCAGGAAGCTCTTAGTAACGTCCCCAAAAAGTACATTTGGCCAATTACGTAATTCCCACTCCAGAAATGTCAAATAAGCCGAAACCCCAAGCAGCCACATCACACATGACATCATATAGCTGGCGGCCACAAATGGAAGTGTGCCACAATGTCTCAAGGCGAGAGATATAGTGGTGTCTGATAGAGGTCTTTAGGGTTTCATAAGAGTGTGGGACAGAAATGACCTCTATATGACTGAGACCATGAGCCGCCTGTTTGGCTATAGAATCTGCCTGGTCATGTTCTGTAATGCCAGTATGACCAGGGATCCACCATAATCGAAGATCTGGATAGTAAGCTTGAAGGTTCAACAAGGCGCTCCGAGTGATGACTGCGAGTTGTTTGCCGCCTTGTCGACATTGAATTGCCTGTAAGCTCGTCATGGAGTCACTTGCAATTCTGCACCGATGTGAAGGTCCAAATTTAGGTGCATGTAGGCATGCAAGTAGAATATATATATATATATATATATATATATATATATATATATATATATATATGGCTCATAATAATAATAATGAGCTCATTACTCTGAAGAAACTGGCAATGATTGTGTGTCGTGAAGGGCTGGCGGACCGGCGCCAATTGGGCACTTCAACTGTCTGAATGTTTCGCTTCGAGTTTCAGAAGCGCCGCTGGGGCGACTGGACACTGACTATGGCCTCTTAACTTGTGCACATGAACCCGATGTGCGTAGGTCATCAGAGACTGGCTTGGCATTTCGGATTGACACCTTTCTGTTTCTGGCAGTTTATGCGTAAAAGTGGCTGATACATCTTTATGCGTAAATAGCCATAAATTGAGCAGAAGTGGGCCCTGTCTACCTAAATACAGAATGCACAGATTCAAGGGGTCCAGGAATTGCGGCTGGACGCGCTGAAGTGCGTAAAAATATGCATAAAAGGATCATTTGCCCGGTGGCGTCGTTGTCCTTTCTGAGGGCGAAATGTGCGCTGTTTTGCCTGTGCTTGAGAGAGTGATATCACTCAATCCTTCATGAAGGATTGGTCGTTGATTGGGACATCATCATGCAATCT
>CAJHUC010002816.1:0-28414 GCA_905146915.1 Ostreobium quekettii
GAGCACCCAATTGGCCCTTGACTTGCACTCTGCAGACTTAAAATGGCCAAATAGTAGTCAAGGGGGATGCGAGGTCGGGACAGGTGTTTGCATTTGCTGAAACGTGCACAAGACATGTTGCTTTGTACTTGGCTCTGTACCCTCTTTGCCCAAAAGAGCTGTTGGAGTGCTGTGTATGCCGTGGCCCCATGTGAGCGAATTGGAACACTTGTCCATACAGTGGGCACCCTGCTCTTGGGAACAAAATGCAACAAAAGTCCTGGATGCTATCTGTAGCAGATGATAAGGGAAAACTATGGGGCATGTCACCCAAGTCCCAGAGTGCAAGTGACAATCGCTCAGAGGCCAAAATGTTGACTGGGACAAAGATCTCACTGACAATGAGTTGGGCGTTATGCAGCTTCACAATCCGTCAAGTGCTGCACATCCTTTCAGGCTAATAGTGCACTGACGCCCTGTGTAACTGGGCACTGTGAGATTCCCCACATTCAACCAGACGTGCACCTGGCTGTGCTGTTGAGCTCCCCATTGGCCAATTGGTGTGTCATCAGTGTGGCCACGAATGCTGATCAGGCGATGCCAGACTGGCATCGCTGAGCAATGATATGCTTTCCCACCAGGCAGAAGTTGCCTCTGCAGGCATGTTGAAATAGTGTGTTGGAAAGGGGTGACACCAGTATCTCCTCTTATGCATTCCTGGCATATTCTGCAGGCGATTCGCGGGACAGAGGCAGAATGCACAAGCAGGGTGTGGGAGCAGTCAGCTTCCAACGTGTGCCACAGGTTCATGAACAGGCACTACGTCCTGGGAACACAGCCCACCCAGTTTGGGATCGCAGAGGAGGAATGCAGGACGATGGGCGGGCGCCTGGCCGAACTGACCCTCGAAGATGGCGAGGATCAGCAACACTTCCTTGCATCCATAGTCCCTCCTGATGGGGCATGGATTGGGCTGCAGCCCATCAAGAACACCTGGACATGGATTGGCTCGATGCGCAAGGTGTGATTGGTAATATGGTAGTAATGCTATGCTCCCACCCCCAGTCCCAACCCCAGTCCCAACCCCCGTCCCACCCCCCACCCCCACCGAAAAAGAAAAGAAACAAGAAAAGGGGAAAAACACCTACCTCACAGACAAGGACAGCTGTGGATACGATCACACCAGTTGGCCACCACCAAAACATGCAACACACCGCAGTGGCATCATTCCGGCAATCTCAACACAGAGCGGACTGCAGACCACAATTGTGTGCAACTGGCAAGGGTACGGCAGAGCTTCTTGAGTCATTTTGTGGCTCCAGGCAGAGAGGGGGGAGCTGGAGCGGATGTGGTTCTTGGAGCCCTCAAAGGTTGGGAACTGCAGGGGAGGCTTTGCAGACCCACGAGGGACTCTGCGCAACATTGGGGCCAGGACCTGCGGGGAGAGGATGGCGTTTATCTGTGAGTTCGATGTCGCCACGGATGCACTGCCAAAGATATGCAAGGTGCCTAGACCCCTTGCTGACAATGCATTGGATGGTGACCACTTTCAGCAGCCTGATTGGTAAAAGCACCGACAGGCACATGCAGCCGTGGGATTCATGGTTCAGGATTGTCGTCCCTGTGGGGATTGTGCTGTGCGATGTTGGGCTGAGTTTGGAACTGACACATGTCTTGGGAAGAAACGACCCATTTCATGAGTTTGCCACGATTCAAGTGGAAAACAATATGATGGGAAACAGCCACTTTTTTCCTGCCATAGCAAATAGAAAGGTTTTAAGATTGCCGACTTGCTTGGAGATCCAAGAGCAAGGGGCAAAGACGGAGCGTCTTTTGCTGCTCATCCTATGCACCATCTGCATTGCGATGCGAGCTGCCAGAGCGCACTTTGGCAAACGTGCATTAGAAAAGAATGGACAATTGAAGAGTGAATTTGCAACTTCTTCATTCAGCAGGACACTTCTCTTTCGTGTTGGCGCAGCGAAGCCCGATGAAGAAAGAGGACGGGAGGTGATCTGCCATTTCGGCGAGCCCAAAGCGACAGGAGAGCTAGCATGCTGTACCCCGGAAGAGTACCAAGAAGTTTGCCCTGCCCGGGTGAGGGTAGAGGCAAAGGTGCGTTGGTGCTCTTTGGATTTCTGCGAGTTGTCGTTTAGTGACAGCGCATGATGGAAGAAAGCACCACGTGGGCGATGACAGGCGCCCATTTAGTTAGCTCTGGGATGGGTCACTTTGGAGTCAAAGGCGAGCAAGTTTACCATTTTCTTTGTCTGCTGGCGTACCTTTTCTGATTCTTAATCAGCGCAATTAAGGAAATGGGTTTTTGTGTTGAATGTGGCGGCATCGATTGCCATATTCACGCTGGTTGGCGCGTGTTCATTGCTATCTCGGCTCTGTATTTCAAGCTTCATTGAAGTGTGCATGCACCCATCATGGTAATCCTTTCAAACGCATTTGACATTTGTTTCTCTTTATCGAATGATCGAAACGCAATGTGAACGACTGTGCCTAGAGGTGTGTGACAACGAAGAGCGATTTAACACTCAACAGCTGAGCATTTATAATGCCTGGATTGTGCAGACTGAGAACTTACTCTAGAGGCGGCGGCGACAGCCTGAGAATTATGTGATGGCATGTCCAGGTGGGCGACGCAGCATCAGAAGCTTCCCAGGTTAGTTTGGGATCCATGAAGGATATGGCCCAAGCAGTGCAATTGCGCAAATATGTTTGCGAGGTCCCCTCACAGTGCAGGCTTGAATGAAAATCATGCGTGAGCCAATCGTTTCCCTACATTTGTTGAATGCGAGCATGACACAGCCCTGTCATCAGCAAGACTATGCCGGCCATCGTTTGCTGTACGCTTTCTTCTTCTTTCCAGTCCACGACACCATATCGAATATCAGAGTACATTTGCCACACCCCTTCTCGTACTTGGTGCTTATTTGTGCCAACATGGTGGGGGCGGTTTCGACCGGATGCCTAAAGTAGTGCATCCTTAATGGGCTCAACAATGACCTTAATAGAGGCCACCAAAGAGAGGCCAATAGAGGCCTCAATAGAGGCCACGCAAATAATGCCTTTGTTATTGCGATTTTTCGTAAATTTACGATAAAATTGCGATGCCTGCGTGTCCGTCCCAGGGCACCATTGCGGAATCCACCGATCAAATCATCCCCCCATTTCTTGCCCCCATAGCGGTGGCCGCCTCCCTCATCGCCTTGGCCCTTGGCCTCTTGGCGGTTGAGTGGCGAACGCCAGGGACGCTGCGAGCGATGTATGACAAAGTCACCAGAAGGTGCGCTGGCATGTGGCGCGGAGAAACGGGGGATTGTTTCAATCTGTTTTGAGATGCGACTGGATGTATCTGTCATGTTTGCTGTGTTTCTCAAGATTCACGGTGTGGCCTCTTGCGCAGGGCTTCAGCGCGCAGACGCCGCCTCCTGAGAATGAATCCATCAGTACTAGCGGGTCCAGTGTAAAGCAAACCATGTCTGTTGCGCAATTTCGGTCTGTGTGTAAGCTGTACTCAATTTCCGATATCTTGTATCAGGGATGTCCCGCTGCCTGAGAGCACCATGGATTCTAGTCTTAGAGTGGAGCTCAATCGATTGAGCTTGATTCTGAGCTTAGAATGATTAGTCATGCATTTCTGGTCGTTCGTAGGGAAAACAGAGGCCTTGTGGATACTTTCACTGTGAATTGATATCCGACATTGTTTAGCTTGTATGTGGTGTGCATTTGTTGCTTCCTTCCACTTTCATTGCCAAAAATTTGTTGCCACTTGGTACGGTGAACAGCCAGCGAAACTGTTGGTCGACGTTCAATTGTGTGTGCTTACGCAGGGCCAGGCACGTCCACGACATCGAGTTTCAAGACGTCGCGTCCCCCAAATCCCGCCAAACTCCAAAGCTGCTGGAGCTGGCCGGCTCGCCGTTTGAGCCCAAGCTCCTGGACAGGAACAGGCTGTCCGTGCTGGAGGGGGGATGGCAGCTCTCCGGCGCGCACGGCGACATCAAGGAGGGCATCTGGCTGGACGAAAATCGGGTTCAGCACCGGGTGGCCATAAAATCTCCAAAGTACTCGGAGCTCGATAAGCACAGGGAAGCCATAGCCAGGGAGCTGCGCGTCCTGGCCACCGTGCCTGGCCACCCCAACATCGTGACGGTGGTAGGGTTCTGTTTGACGGACGGGCCGCTAATAGTCGAGGAATTCATGGCCACAAATTTGGAGGCCGTCCTGTGTGGTGCGGATCAGGGCCTGACATACGATGAGATCATAAGGATCAGCCTGGACGTGGCCCGAGGGCTGGACCACCTTCATGAGCACGGCGTCACGCACTACGACATCAAGCCCTCCAACATCTTGATGGATGGGGAATTCAACGCGAAGCTGGCGGACTTCTCGTGCTCGGAGCTGAAGCTGGCCTCCAGCATGTCGCTGGCCGTGCGGGGCTCGGCGGGCTACATCGCGCCGGAGATCGTGGAGAAGGGGCTGTGTTCGCGCAGGTATCTGAGTTCAGCTGAGCCACGTGACATGGGCCAGTGCGTCGACTTTCCACGTTGACTCTGAGGATGTTCATTTGTTCATTCATGCAGTCATTCTGTTCACACAGGGGGGGTCCCGGGCGGCATTTTCCCACAGACAAGGTGGACGTCTACAGCTTCGGGAAGGTGATGCTGGAGTGCGTGACGGGAAGCCTCAACCCTGAGAATGCTGCGGCTGAAAGGATTTGCCACGGGCCACTGTGGGAGCTCATACGCGCCTGCGTCAGCGGGTGCCCCAAGGAACGTCCCGGGTGCAAGCGAATTGTGGAGCGACTCGAGGGCATGGTAAAGGATGAAGGGGGCTGGGAGCCTGGCTGGAAGGCGCGGAGGCCGATGCAAGAAATTTCGCAGGCGTCGTAGGCGAGCTGCTGCGGGGTGGCTTTGTGCGGCCGCTGTGTTGCTTTGCATTATTATTTGTAATTTCATGTACCATTTGATTCTGACTGCGGGTGGGCTGTGGTGCGACAAGAACTCTATGTAAGGTCGACGCAACAAATTTGTGAGGCCTCTTAATTTTGGTGCGGATGTCTGGCAAGTATGAGAATAGCACTGGAATTGCGGACAGGTAAGTGGCGATGTGTCTGCGTTGGAAGGTGGTGCGGTGACCAGCAATGGCGGGCCTGAGACAATGTGTTGTTAGGATAATTGCATTTTTATCTTTCTGCGAAACTCTTCCCTGGAAACTTGGTAAGAATTGACAGGCGCGGAATCAGCCATCCATCCCACATATCTTCCTTTTGACTATTTTGAGTGAATATTTTCTCGCAACCTAATGTCCATTGAGCACACGGGACGAGCAATTCCATTGCAACTTTGGGGCTATGAGGTGCGCTCGTGCATACAACAACGTCGCCCTTTCTGCGCTTGTTCTAGTCCAGTGTTGTCATCCATTCAATCTTATTGACGCCACAGTTGCGCACAATACGTCGTACCCATCATGGGTGTGATCATGGTAATGACCCTTCTCTGTGAGCAATGTCACAGGTAGACCATGAAAAAATGGATACGGGGGCAGTCAAGCATTACTTGTGCATGCGTCCGCCTTAGCAATGCCTGTTCGTCCTGTGAAGCCAAGCTCATTCAGATCGCTTGTCTGATACACATTGCCGCGCCTCTTTCAAACAGGAACTCGGTGCGCTGCCACTGATAGCTTGCGACAAAGCACCCAGGGCTCACTGTACAACGTCAGTGCAGTGAGCAATCTCACGAGCAGACCGTAGCTGCGATACAACACCGAAACCCATCCGGGAGTATGGCGTTCATCATGCGGGACGATTCGCAGGCTTGATGCCACAAACTTTGCTGCCTGTAGCATGAGGCAACAAGTTGCTCTAGGACCGCAGGCATCAAGTTCGCTGATGGCTATTGGCGCACTGGCCAGTGAATTGCCCGCCGTCTTGGGACAACTCAGCAGCCATGCCTTTCCCGCAGCCATGCCTTTTCCTTAGGCTTGATTTGGTCCGAGTGCTGGTGCCATCGAAACCTGAACGTTGAAGAACGGGCGCTGCTCCAACGTTCACCACTGTTGACGGCGTTGCATGGGCATTCGGGACGTCTGTGCAAGTCTCACGAAACAAAATTGGCAACCCAGTTGCACTACCCAGAACATAGCAAAGCACCACGAGCCTGTTGGCGCCTCACGACAGCAGAAGCGACAGAGCCGATGACCAACACCCACTCGAGTCCATCCACCAACACAATCATCAGAATCTGAAGTGATGAACAACCACTTCCCTGCGCAGCTAATTTCCGCGAAAGACCTCCAATGACGTGGTCTACATGTCTACCACAACGTCTGGCCTGGTCGAAGTTTCCAGAAGTTTCAAAACCGTCAGCGATGGCCTCCCAGGATCATAGATTGCCGGGCAATTCTCCAGAAGCAGGCTTCGCAACAGCTTCAAACTCGTCAAGGCTTCAACCTTCGTCAGCTACGGCCCCGCAAGAAGACAACACCAGCACATTCAGTGCAGTCAAGGCAGCCAGAACATGCGTTCCCACGTCTGTGCCACTTTCCCAGCGGTCCAACTTCAGGCAGCGCAACGACGTTGTGCCCGGCAAACAGTTGAAACCCTTTGCTTTTGGAAGTGACTTTGGAAGACCGAGGCAGGGACAAGTGACGCAGCCTCATCAAATGGGAAAGGGTCTTCAGCCCACTGTCTGTGATTGCTTTGCAGCACCCCGACCGCAGAGTGCTCAAGGTGGTCAGATCTGCCGGCACTTGCAGACAGGTGTTGGGGATTTTCTCCCATTCGAGCCGGGGCGTGTGCAGTGCCCGCAGGTCTGTCGGTTGTTTCAGTTCCGCTGGTGAGATCTGCCGGCCATACAACTCAAGACGTCGTAATGTCAGTACCCTCATCACCTCAACAGTAATATGGATGTTGAAACTAAACATTAATTGCAAGAATTGAAGTGTCTTGAGGCAACCCATACACTCAGTCCCAACCGCTGTGAGATTGCCGGAGAGGCCAGAGTCAAAATGCAAGAGATCGGTCGGTTTTGCCAGTGACACTATCACACTGTCGGTGGTCCTCCGACACCCCCTCAGGATCAAGTGTTGCAGATGTTCCAGATCTGACAGGACATTCAACCCCTCGTCCATGAGGAAATGACAATCGCAGTAGCTCAAACGGCGCAGCGGTGCCAGACCTGCAACTACTTTCATTCTTAACCCTCAATTGCCGATCTACTCACTTACAGATACTCGAGTGCCTCTAAGCCGTGCAAAGCCACCAAATCTTGGCCCGCGAATGCCCGCCACCATACTAAGTTAAAGTGGCTCAGTGCCACCAGATCAGAAAGCCATACTAACCCAAGTACTGAAGTTTCGTGAGGTTTGCCAGCGAGCTCAATTCAAACTTGTGATGTTTTAATAATACAAAAGTTCCAGATGGTGCAGCCGCCACAAACTCGCCCACAGTTTCACTCTCTCGTGTCCTGTCACAGCGTACAGCACTCGTAGCCCATCGGCGTGCATCCAACAATGCAAATACCCAGAGCTGTGCGACTCAAGGCGTTGCAGATCTTTTTCAGCTGTGCCAAGACGTAACTCTGCAGCTGAGTGTGATGCATTGCAGCGGTGCCATTCCAGTTAGGAAAGTTAAACAATTGGAGGAGATTCCTGACCAGTCATCCAACGCGAGGCTCTGCAGGCCTGTCAGATTCCCAGGAGCGGCCAGCCCTGCACCGCTCAGTCGCGGGCATTGGAACAGTCGAAGAAGATGCCGCAGCTTGCTGCAGCTAACCGACGAAACGAGGGCTGCACAGTTTATCCTCTGCACTCGCCGAGATCAAGCGATGACAGTGAGCCCGATGCGGTCAAACTCCGCATGTCTTTTTCCGCGAATCCAACACGTCTTCTCAACTCAACATGGTGAATGGGGGAATTCTTGCCAAGAGCCTCCAATGCCCCATCATATACTCCTGCACAGTAGGAGAAGTTCAGGCACTTCACGCTCACCAGCTGATTGTCCATCTCTTTGACAGCCTCACGAAAAAAGACACACTCGGGCTTCAACTCCCGAATGCTCCACATTGCCCCACGCGACCAGTGGTGATTATTCAAGTGGGCGGCCATTATGAGCCACCATGAGCCACAGCGCCTCGCGGACAACCCTCTGGAAATATTCGTATGTCCCCATGTCAATTCTGTTGGCAGCATCCTCTTGCAACGAGCCTTGGTTTAGAGGACATGGATATGCTGCTTCCCTGGTTCTGTCTGTCAGTGCTTGGGGTCACGCCTCACACAATCCCCCTTGGAGATCTTCATCCTTGCCATTTCCAAACCCCGAGGCAGCATCCCCTTGCGGCAAGCCTCGCTCTGCAGTCTCCCTAATTCTGTCCAACAGCTCGGCAGCCAGCTGTGGCCAGGACTGCAAACGGGGCAATCGAGGCACAACCAACTGTCAGTACACTGAGTCGTGCATGTTCCATATTCAATACGTCATGCGCTTCATGTGTTTTATACAAACAATAAGAAAGTGCCCAGTCTACACAGTTTCAGTGCATGTATTGACAATGCTGATTTGGTCAAAGGTGTGTATAGCTAGGCTGCCAAGACTCGCAGGATGCTGCAAATTTTCCATTATGTGTGGTAGTTACCGCACAGCAGCTATCCACTGTGGCTGCACCACGGAGCCCATGAGTCTCGCCCATTAGTCTCAGCGTAATGAGACTAGCCAGTCTCGATACTTAGAGTCTCATTATATATACGTCTCTTATGATGATGCTCTCCAATGAGAATATCTGGTATCTATTAAAACGAGTCTGGGTCAAACTAATTAGTTCGCTCCACCAATCATTTCCAAGTTGGTTGCGGCGATGTGCTTGGCAATGTGATCACCGAGGAGGCGTTTTTCCATCATCTTACGGAGACGACTTGATATCTTTGGAGCCAGGCGCGACTTTGCATCTTCACGAGGATTCGAGGTTTGGCCGCTGCATGGCGCAATGATCAACATGGCCGTTGCTGGGTCACACGCAACAAACGCTGGCAGTCGGTGGCAGAATGCCACATTCCAAATTAGAGATTTGTAACAAAGGCTCCTACAAGAACCCTTGGATCGCCCCTACATTGGGGAACACTGTGCATAGCAGCGCCATCGCTTTTCGATTGTGCCAACAACGAATGCCGTGTCGACGCAACGGCGGCACTCTGGAACGATGCACTTTGGAACAGTGCAGCAGAAAAATATCCAAAATCAAAATTCTGTGTCTTCTTGGTTGCAACGTGGAGCTGCACCAATACCAAGTGCATATGGAAATTCGGTAGGCGTTGTTGCAATGTTGTTAGGGCTTCATGCAACAGGGGTATTGAATCAATGACTAGAAATGTTGCGACAATTCCTGTGGAGCAACGGCTCACAGATGCCAGTTTTCGTGAACGACCCAGAAAGTTACGTTTCGGCAACATTGCAGCAATGTTACTGGGCACCACCGCACCCCCAGCGTTGCTGGCTGCAACCTTGAGTCAATGGCCCAGCCTCTCAACGTTGCATCTGGGCTGATCGATGTATTTGCATCAATGCCGCGGTGCATCAACATTGTAACAAGGCTGATTGCAACAGTTTCCTCAATGCCCCACATGATGTGTCTGCGTTTTGAGCACACCTTCTTTTATTTGCTGGGTGCCTCCCAACATCGCGTCCTGGCGTCACAGCCCCTATTGGGTGTGGGCGCGCCCCTCGTTAGTTGTCGGGTCTGGCTTCCTGCATGCATGAAGGATCGATGCGCATTGATGCCATTGAGCAGGCGCAACGAACTTGGCATCAGATCGATCATTGGTCTGGCTCAATGCCGTCCAACTTGTGCAACATCAAAGCGACCTGGCCCTCGCTAAAGAGCAAGATTGCACCAGGTTTGCCATCGGCCTTGTTGGCCAACGTCGAGATCGCCAGAGAATTGACCCTGGTCAAACTCAAGCGCTGACCCATAACGGCCCACGCGAGAAGGGGCCTAGCGGTGGTACCGCTACGCTGAACGCCGCTGTGCGATAACTGGCGCTGGCCACTGGAGGCACCAACGACTGGTGCCAAACGCCAATCTCGCTGGCGGTGCCTTGCCTCCAGCTTTGTCATCTGGGAAATGCTCAACCGTTTGAATTTTGCAGGCCAAGATTGAGATCTCCAGACACGTTGTTACCGAGCCGCGATGACCCGCAAGTGGCAGCGACGGGGCGGTGCAGTGCTCGTCGTGTGGGGAGGAACGCATCGTGTGCAGAGGGCCGTGTCGTGTGGAGTGGGTTGCAGGGCGGCGCCCTTACCCGCCCTTGCCATCTACACGGCGGCGGCATCTTCGGATCGAAATTTGTTGGAGGTGGCCGAAGGCCATGCTCATGGCGTGTCTTGGCTGGGCGTGTGTGCAAGGTGCGCTACACAACCCGCGAGCAAACGATCACGGGCGACTGATCGTATGTGCTGCATCGCAGGGGCACTGAGTGTGTGCACGATTGTGTAGCAGGCAACAAAATACTTGTGTGGTGGCTGCTAACCTTCACCAGCAAAAAACAGGCCAGATGACACAGTCCGGACACAGTTTGCTCAAAATCCAAATGTGTACTTTCGGCAAATGTGGTCCCAAAAGTACAGAATTAGTACACACATTGTCACAGTTCTAACCGTGCATCCTAGAAAACCGTGTAGTCTACACAGTTGTTTGAGGGTACACGGTTAAAACTGTGTCAATGTGTGTACTAACTGTGTACTTTTGGGACCACATTTGCCGAAAGTACACAGTTGGATTTTGAGCAAACTGTGTCAGGACTGCGTCATCTGGCCTGTTCTTTCCTACTGCTTGTTGTGGTTTGCATGCCCCGGCGATCGCCTCGCAGACTGATCGACAGTGTTAGCATCCTCTACCTGCCCACACACAACAGCCATCTGTGGCCTCCAACCCCAAAACAACATTCACGTGAACACCTGTAAACGAACTAGTCCACAACCACATGCAAGCTTGAAGGCGCACCAGCCGCCGCCGCCACCCCATTCCACCGACCCACACACCCCACACACCACCGCGCCTCGCCTACCAACACGAACAAAGCTCGCCATTGACAGCGTACGCCAAGAAAGCGTCCTGCCGCAATGGCGCTATCAATGCATATTGCCGCAATGTTGCAGCAGACCCCTGCCAACAACCGGTGATGGCAACACTCCATCAATCCTGGCACTGATGCAACGTTGCCGCAGGACCCTTGATGCAACATTGTTCAAAGTCGCTCTACACAAACGAGCTCTTAATACCGACGTTGATGGAAACGCCTATAAATATTGCATCAACGCCTAGCAAATTTTCGGATGTGGAACTGATGCTGGACGACGCTCGTGGGTGTTATGGATATATATGGGGGCAGAACTATTTACGAATATAGTTGAGCTAAAGTTATACTTCCTCCGTCCCATATTAATTGTCGTCTATTTGAGAGAGAAATCTCGTCATGAAAACTGCATCCAAATTACAAATGGAGGTCAGAATCGGAAAGATTGGGTCTCAAAACCCTTAAGTTCGAATTTTCAAGAAAAAATATTTAGTTCTCAGGCCTATGAGCTGGCCCCCAAAATTGCCTTGACACAGTCTAAAAAATGCGCGTTCAATTTCCGCGGTCTTGCAGGCCCCCCTGGTTTGGGGGCGCTCCCGTGCCTAGGGGTTGCAACGCCAATAGTTGCCACCTTTGGGGCAAAGGATAGGGTCCGGCACATGGCATAGCACTTGCCAAACACATTCAAACATGACTTTATCCTTGTCTCAAGCAGCCATCGTCACAGTGTTGACGATACCAGAAATCGCCGGTTTTCTCGATCTCCGATGGGCGGACCTCCAACGAGCGGAAAGGCCAACGTAAACAACCTTGAAGCCTAGGATCAGTGCGTTCTATCGCTCCAAGGCTGTTTGGTAGCCTTGCTTGGATATTTCGCCTTAGTTGATGCTTGAATCGGGACTTGCATGGGCCCCTAAGCTGGAAGCCCCAAAATTGCCATTGTTTATGGATACAATGCCAAATGCTTGTGCACGGTACACAATCCATTGCAACCTAGCAAGACTCCATCACTCTAGAAGACCCAAATTCACCTTTGTGGCCATCCCCCTTGCACCCAATCCTCTAAAGTTCCGAAGCAAGGACATGTCGCCATTCCCGTGGCAATTGCTAGTTCACTAATTGTTTATGCCATATCGAGGTGATAGCCATTACCATCTCCGGCTCCTAGTTAAAAGGATTGGGAGACCTCCCTCAGTTGCTTTGACAGTGGCAAAAGAGCTCGAAAAGCCTTGACCAAAAAAATTTGCGTCCGAAACGTCACTCCGATCCCCCAGATCAAGCCTAAATTAATGGTGCGAGCCACGGCGAGTTCGACGATCAATGCATTCGAAACACGTTTTCTATCACCATACCTCTTTGCAAGCACCCTAATGACCTACACTCTGAACAGCATGAATAGTTTTGCAAGGACGAGTTTGTTTCGCTGCCGTGAAGGAGTGCTCCTCAAAACAGCCAAAAACAGCTGTTTTCGGCGCAACGTCCAGAAACGACCCTTTTCTGGCCAGAGGACCCATGCTACAAAGTACTGCCAAATCCTCAAAACTTAATGGATCGACTTGAAATTTTTATGGTACACTCCAACCTCCCAAAAACAACTTAAGGGAAATTTTGATTACAAAATAATGCAGGCACCATAGAGAAACAACGTTTCAAAATCATAGACGACAATTAATATGGGACGGAGGAAGTATATTACTTCCTCCTTCCGGAAATAAATGAAACAGTTTGTTTAGGAGGCCATATTTATATCACAAACTTGTAAGTTATCCTTCAAAATTGGAGCAAGCTACTGTCTACACATTTGCTATATGCTGCCAAATTTTTGTGGACAATGGATAAGTACCGGCCACGTGGCAGTACTTTGAACCCTTGTGGTTCAGGTCGAAAAGTCCAGGTTTCTCAAGGTCTGGCCGAACAGCCCCCAAAACAGGTCCTTGACCAGGTCGCCTTGCGACTGACGGTGGGCATCCCAGAGTGGATATTTGTTGCTGCCGCCTTGGTGGCAGGTCGACACCGTTCCTACCAGAGGGGGAAGATCACAAAACCGGGTTCCGTACCATTCGATCCTTGATCGCCACCGTGGTTTTGATGGCCTTATCAGGGCAGCAGCTCCGGATCGGAGACCCAGAAATCTGCGAAACTCGCAGTCCCGGCGTTTGCAGAAAGGGTTCCCACCATGGGCGAGGACGTCATGGGTGCTAAGACCGCCACGGAAGGTTTGGGAGAATGTGATCGTGCCCTCGCTGCGTGGCAGCCAAAAGATCGTTGAAATTGGCTGTGGTGGGCACGTGCCGCGAGAAACACTTTGTGCGCCGTTCACGCTGCTTTCAAGGGTGCCGCTGCAACTGAGCTTCGCCCGTGCCATTGCAAGATGCAAGAGCGCCATCATAGCGACACGTGGGGTCTCTGGTAGAGCATCCAAACCTTCCATTGTCATGTTTGGCAGGGTTGAAGCCTGTTTGGAAAGAGGGTTTGCTTGCATCAGGAAGGCACCTAATCAGAGATCTGTGCTGAACCTAAAGCCTATGTTGCGTGCAAATACCCAACGGCTAGTCTTTAGCCACCAGGAGACCGCTAGGCAGTGGGGGATCCCAGGCGTGTCGGTGTGCTGTTGTGGAAGATGGGGGGATTTCGAGCATCCATCGATGGCGGTACGCAAACACAGGTGCCAATTCTGTCGATCGTGCGTTGCGAAGGGTGTCGATCTTTGGGCTAGAGCCCGAGCGCCGAGGCAACTCCCCCCTTCTGTTACTTTGAAGACCACTGGAAGGGGCATCACTCGTGCACCAGGCCTTCATGGGTCCGGGGCGCTAGGTTTTGGTGGGGTGGGGGATTGACTGCGAATGTTCAAATTCTGGCTCTGAGTCGTTTGGCTTCAAAGTACAACCATATGTCTGAATCTTATTTTCTGTCGATAAAATTTTTACAGCATTGACTAAACACATAGTAGATACGCTGGTCCAATTCTGAAGGAAAAATAAAAAGTACATGATAAAACCATGGTCAGTCAACAAACTGTTTCATTTAATTCCGGACGGAGGAAGTAGTAAAAATCAACCTTTGATATGGGTTGATTATTTCTTCTAGATATTCCTAATCTATTTATTTGACTAATTCCCCTTAATAACGACCATTATGCGGTCAATGGTAGCCTTGTAGTTAAGGACTGGCCAAGGAGATTGGACTGGCTTGGAATAGTGACCCAGGGGGTTACGGTGGGTTGATATTGATTGTGCGAAATTGAGCTATATACGGATGTCTATACTTTAAAAGTGATTGGCCAGGAGTGGACCAATCACTAGAGAGAAAAGGGGGTTGGAATGTCATTGACATATAAAAGGGGGTCTATACTACATCATCACGTTTGTAAGGATGAGCAATGATTGCTGTGGTATTAGCTATGATAATATTGTAAAGTTCCAAAAATTTGTGACTCTGATTGTGTTTCAAGTTCCAAGTGGGTGCAATGTTAAGCTTGTGGAAAATTGAATTTGAACTTTTGTTTTTGTGTTAACGTAAGGGGTTAGCAATGGGCCCACAGTGTGATGTGAGATCCAAGGAGAGTGAATGCTTATTAAAGTTTGTAGAGTTTTATGCGTTTCAATTTGAATTGGTCGTTTGAGTGTACATAAGGGGCAGTAGAAGTTCCAGATTCAGCGGTCAGGGCCACGCATATTTTGTTCTATAACAACAAAACCAATCTGAAATATGAAATCTGAAATCTGAAAAGTTTCATTTGCAAATACATAATGCTCAGATCAATTTGGTGTTTTATAAATGTTAAACAAATCAACGGCATTCAGAAATTAGGGATCCTTGACATTTGTTTCAACGGAAGCAAGTAGTAAAAACGAAAATTGGTATGTACATGTAATTAATTTGTTTGTTGTTCAGTATGCAACAAATGCTAAAAGTGATAATTATACCAGTATTTGCAAATTAACGGTGGAATAGGGGAACCCATTATTATAGCTGATTGTCATGAGGACGTTGAAAAAGGGTGGAACATCCGGAAGAAACTCCCCATCCAGAAAAGTCGATCTGATAACTGATTTCAAGGAAGGGACAGAATTGTTGCAAAAAATCATATTTGGTGAAAGCATATAGACAACAGGCATGCTAGTGTAACCACTTGCGCAGAAGCAACTAATACCTGAACAGGCATGCAGCTTGGTGCCGACGTTGAAGAAAAGTTTGCAGTTGCCAATGGAGAATCACTATGGCATCGCAGCCATTCTGCGATGCGTCAATGATGTCTTTCAAGTTGCGATTGAAGGACATGAACGTGCCATAACCCTGATGTGGAAGACGAATCAGCGGCTTCGCAATGTCCGTAATTAAGTTGTAAGTGGAGCCTTCTGCGAATTTTCAACGGAGTATTAACGAAATTGCATCTACCCTCATTACGGGAGTGCAATTGTTCAAAGGCAGCTTGGTGGAGGTGGCTCGGTCTGAGAGTCGCAAAGTCCTTGACATGCAATACAAGCGAAAGCGCATGTCAGATTGGGAAGAGGATTTCAGATGGAAGGGAGGGCTTTGGGGATCAATGGGCTTCGAAGTTGGAAGGAGCAACTAGACCAGTTCCCGTCCTTGCAGGCAGTGGTCTCAAGCTGCAGATGCTCTTATGGCTCGGGGTGTTGTTTCGTTCGGCACCGAGGAGAGAGTTCTTTAGCTGGACTGGGGAGGCGGGTCGATGGTCATGACTTGCAGGGAAACGCACAGCTCCCAGGTTCAGCTGCGCGGATGGGATAGAGAGTCTTGTCCTTGGGGAGGAGGACTTTGAGGATGATGAGGATGTGAAACTTCGTAATATGTTAAGCGTGACGTTGCTTTGAAAATTTTAGATTAAGAATTGCAGAGACTGGATCACCTGGCAAGTGAGCATAAAGTTTATGTGCAAGACGATCAGAAATGGCTAAGCGACTTGTTGAACATTATCGCAGTCTTGCACATTTCAAACATGGTTTTATTCGTACTGGTGTTACTGTGTGTTAAAATGTTTTCAGAGCTTTTGATAGTGTAAACAAGTGCAGCTGGTTATAAGATGAGTTAGAGAAGGGGTTAAACTCTCAGTATGCAACGCTTTTGATAGACAACAAAAATAGCAACCAGGGTTTGAAAAGAAAATTAGGTTAGTCGGAGACATGCAGCATCCAGTAGTTAGTGCAGATGGAGTAGATGAGCTGTTAAGTGGATCTGAACCTCATAGGATTGCATATCCCAATCGTTTATCAGTTTGTACATATTTTGGATATTTTGAAGCAGAGTTGGAGAATTTAGTGAGAACAGGTGCTATAAAATAGTGGGGCGCAAAAATGGGGAGAACGCCTATTGGTATACATAGAATAGCCATGGTTGTGGGATCTACTAAGAAACGGTTAGTGTTAGCTTTGATATATGTAAATGGGTCTGTAGAGTACAAAAATTTGCAGTATCAACAATTTCTGGGTATTCTTCAATTTGCATATTTGGGGGATTTTGCATACACTATAGATTTCAGGAATGGATACCATCACATCAGGATGCATTCTCCTACTTAGCAACACTTGGAAATAGAGTTCAAGGGGCAGGTGTATGTGCTCATTCATTTGCCGTAGTGGTGGTTGAAACATGTAGACACTTACAGTGACTTGCAATTGTGGAAGCAAGGTGCATATATCAGACTCATACGTGATGCATCGGATATTGGAGTTGGTGCACATGTTCTAATATGCCAGACATTCCACTCATCACCTTGTCTTTTTCAAAGAAGGAATTGTATATCAAGGGTCATTTACAATATAGTACACTCAGGAGTTATAGGCATGCGGAAAGTTTTGGAAGCGACGATTGAGCACTATCCTCATGGAGTGCGCCACGGTCGTGTTGTGTTTTCCTCGGGTAATCAAGGGGCGATTGCTGACTTGTTGAACATGGTCTCACTAGTAGACGTGATCTTTCAGGAAGCTCATGTATACCAAAACGTATACCATTACCTACAAATTCGATGTGGAAGTTGATTTTGAGTGGAGACCTCGCTTGGAACCTGGACAAGTGATCGCTCATTTATTTTTTAAAATCAAAAATCCTTCTGACCTTTGGATGGGCAATATAATGGTGACACAGGTGAAGAGGAAATGGCATGTTGAATTTGTCTGCTAATGGGGATAAAATTTGTGCAAAAACAAAAAAAAAATCACTCTATCTTTGTTGTCCAGGTTCAAGTGGGAGTGATGCTTTTGGATATAATTGGCATTACTCTTCAATGAGCGATAAGGTGTTTTGTTGGATCTTTGGTCCTTATGACCAGATGGAGCTCATCATCAAGAGAATTAAGGATGATCGGTGTGATGACGTACTGATCGTCCCTAATCGGTCATCGTTTTGAGGAGCCCAACTCCGATCAGAGTATTTGTCTATAGTAGCATTGTCGATGTTGCCAAATTACAAAGGTTTGGTGCCTTTGGGACCTCCGTACCTCAAGCAGGCTGGTTGGTGTGAGTTTCAACAAACATTTGTACTGGTCACATATTTGATTGAATGGCCTTGACTTAGCAATGCGCAAGGTGTCTCATTTTCTGATTTGGCGATTGTCACAAATCATAGCTTCTCCGTGTTTTTGCATTAATTACAACATCTTTTCCTTTCAAATGCTTGGTACGGTTCAGGTATCTTTTGGCCATATCCACAGCGATCAAAGCTCTACCAGCTGTGTCCTCGATGGCGATCCCCTTGTCATGGCGTGCGTGTTGCATGCCCCCTCTCTTCAAACTATACAACGTGTCTAGGCCTTTCATGTCCAATTTCCTCAGTTGGGCTGGAATGATTTCTACAATGCATCTGTGTGGGATGGCTTCTCTTTACACTGTCCTGTACTCCATCAGAAATTGCGAAACACACCGTCTGTCATTGGACTTCCGTGCTGTTCATTCCAAAGCAAGTACAAGTAATTGCGAAGATCGATATATTGCAACGATCGAAATGGACTCAGGAACCAATAGTCCAATGGAACCACTTGCAGCATGATGCTTTCGGCATTCTGCTCTGTAGATTCTTAATCCTTGATTTGGACGTGTTGGGCTCCAAGTGAAATTCCTGCCCGTTCGTTAAGGTTTGATCGATCAATAGCAAAGTCAGCTGTTGACCATCAGGACGTGTCAGCCAATGCAACCGCATTTCGCCGGTGGTCTTTGGTCTTCGAAACGTGGACCGTGTGATTGCCGAACTCACAAATGCTCGCAGTTGGAGATATCTTGCCGCACTGAAATATGCAGTGCCCTTTTGCCAATCGTATATCAGCGCATTGACTAATATCCTTTGCATCCCTTGGCAATTCGACCAAATCATGGGTTCTGCTGCTGCCTCTGTGTACCCGCTTCATTGCATATCTATCTGGTAAACTTTTCTCAGCTCTTGAATGCTTCGATGCTTGATCGGATTTTCTGCTCCAGCGTTCCAGTTGTCAGATCGACCTCGTCGCTCAAATCATTGGGTCAGATGCGATAATATTCCATTTAATGTACCTGGAGCGGCCCCCTTGATGACTCCGGATCCCTCTCTCTTGATGGGTATTCTTCCATGGGTAGGCATCTATTCTTCTGTCATATATACGAGTACATCGTAGGGAGTGCAGTTTTCCGATGTTTTCTTTATTGGTAGTTTGTGCAACAATTGATGTAAGCGCTGCGCCTGGCACTCTTCTTCCTGATTTGTATTGAATACTCGGCATTGCCAAGGTCGTTGCTGTGGTCATTCCTCGTTTACACATGGCTTGGCACTCTTCTACACTGATTTGAGTCTGACTGGTGGTGGCGTCTACTTTTGTTTGCTCCTTCCTGGACCAGGTCTCCAATCGCAATCCCAACTTTCTTCATACACCAGCATTCACAATTCATTTGTTCGCTTGTCCTTTTCTCTCGATTGTTTTCACTCCGTGGTCGATATGTTTGGTTGGGGAAGTGGAAGTGTAATGACTCACCATAGCATAATGACCTCCGTTCCATGGTGGCCGGCCATGAACCGGCCAGATACTTCATGCAGCGTGGGGTGAGACCTTAAGTATGGATTCAATAACACACCATTTGAAGACAACGCTGCAGCGATCCCTGCGTTTAGATGTGGCG
This sequence comes from Ostreobium quekettii, assembly GCA_905146915.1. NCBI lineage: Eukaryota > Viridiplantae > Chlorophyta > Ulvophyceae > Bryopsidales > Ostreobiaceae > Ostreobium > Ostreobium quekettii. The sequence continues at coordinate 19,158 of CAJHUC010002816.1, forward strand.
TGCCCCTGGTGAAAAACGTCAATGCTGTGTGAGCGTTGATGCGCAATAGGTGGTCCAACGTTCATTCCTACCAACACAACTGCGTGAGCGACAATGTTCTGCGCAAGTGCCACAGAAGCCCAATCCCCTCTGAGCTCCCCAGAACAAGCCACAATGCCACGAGTCTGCTGGCGTGTAGCGACATTAAAAGCAACAGTGTCGATGGGCAACGCCAAATCGTCCGTCTTACTGCCAACACAACCATCAGAATCTGCAGCGAGGTCCCCCCACCCATCGTTTGCGCTGCATTGTCCCACGAAGCAACTACTGTACCACTGTGCACAGCAAATTCTCCTACCTAGCCACGTCACACTATTTCCAGAAGTTTCAAAGCCGCCAGCGATTGCCTCGCACCCGTGGTTCTCATGTCGGGCATAATATGCAGGCGCCGCAGCAGCGTCAAACTCGTCAAGGAACCCAGCCGTTCCCTAGTTATGCCCCCGCAAGAAGACAGCACGAGCTCGTGTAGCGCAGTCAAACTGGCCAGAGCCTGCATCCCTGCGTCTGTGACATTTTTACAGCCGTCCAAGCTCAGGCAGCGCAACGACGTTGTGCCTGACAAACTGCTGAAAACCCTGCCAGTGATTCGGGAGCAGCGATGCAGAAACAAATGACGCAGCCCTGTCAAATGGGAAAGAGTCTTCAGCCCATCGTCTGTGATTTTCTCGCAGTACCCTAACCAGAGGGTGCGCAAAGTGGTCAGATTTGCCAGCAACTGCAAACACTTGTTGGTGATAATCACCCTTGGGAGCAAGAGCGTCCGCAGCGACTTAATGCCCTTCAGTTGTTCAAGTCCTATGGATGGGATAGCAGGACCACACAATTCAAGATGCCGCAACGCTGTCAGGCTGCCAAGTTGCTTCATCCCTTCAGCACTATAACAGTATTCACAAATAGGAAAACATAAGAAGCGAAGTTTATGGAGGCCACCCACCAACTCAAACCCAAAACTTGTTAGACAACGATTGGCAGCACAGTCCAAATGCGACAGTCTGGTCAGCCTTGCCAATGACCATATCCCAACGCCGGTGATCTTGCGACACTTCCGCATGTCCAAGTATTGCAGATATTCCAGATCTGACAGGACACTCAAACCCTCATCTGTGATGAATGCGCAATTGCTGAAGTTCAAGTGGCAAAGTGCTGTCAGGCATATCAGCAGCTTCATCCCTTCATCTGTAATAGCCGACCCGCTCACATTCAGGTGCACAAGTGACTCCATGCCTCTCAAAGCTGCAAACGCATTGTCTGTGAGCTCCTGCAAGCCCCCCAAATTAAGGTGACGCAGCGCTGTCAGACCTGCCAGCCATGCCATCCCCTCATCTTTAATGCCCAGACAAGAATACAAATCCAAGTGCTGAAGCCTAGAGAGGTTTGCCAGGGAGCTCAAGTCAGTGGTCTTGACCACACGGCGCGATAGCTTAAGATGTTGCAGTCCTGTCATTGTGGACAGCAGTTGCATGTCTTTGCTGGTTAACCATGCCAACGATGTCGCGCCGCTGCACAACTCAAGGCGCTGCAACATTTTCACCTGTGCCAAAAACTGCACACCTGCATACGTGATAATGCGGGTATTGCCGTTGAGTGTGACGCTGCACAATGATACCATTCCTATCAGAAAACTCAGCCCTTTAGGGGAGATTCCATCACAGTAATCCAATGCAATACTCTGCAGGGCTGTCAGACTCCTCAGAGCCTGCAGTCCTGTACTGCTGATTTGAGGGCAATGGCACAGTTGGAGATGCTGCAGCTTGTCGCAGCCAGCTAGCGAACCCAGTGCTGCATCGTTTACCCCCCTGCACCCACTGAGATCAAGTGCTGACAGTGAGCCTGATGCAGTCAAACCCTGCAGACCCTTTTCCGTGAAGCCTACGCTTCCCCTCAACTCAACATGGCGGAGAAAGGAACTCTTGCCAAGGGCCTTCAATGCCTTGTCATCCACTCCCGCACAATAGCAGAGGTTCAGGTGCTTGACGTTCACCAGTCTGGTCTCCATCGCATCGACCACATCACGCAAAGACACGCACTCAGGTTGCAGCTTGCAAATGCTCCGCATCGCCCAACGCGACCAGTGGGCATTGATCAAGTGGGCAGCCCCCACAAACTGCCTTGCCTCGCACAGTCTTCCCTGGAAATCATCATATGTGCTTTTGTCAGTCGCCCTGGCAGAATCCCATTTCCACGATCGTAGCGAATCTCTGGCTGACCCAATTGTGTACATCCATACTGGGGCCAGTGGTGCCCATGCTTCAAGCAGTTCTCCTTGGAAATCTTCATCCATGCTTTTGTCAATCCCCACAGTAGCATCCCCTTGCCGCGAGCCTTGCTCCGCAGCTTCCCTAATTCTGTCCAACAACTCTGGGGGCAGCTGTGCCCAGGACTGCAAACAGGGCTGTAGAGACACAACCAACTGTCAGTACACTGAACTGTGCTTATTCCGTATTCAACATAGCACATACTGCACATACATTGTGTACACAAGCTACCCACTCTTGCCATTTCAGTTCACATTTCAACAGCGGTGACTTAGTCAAGGTTGTGTACCCCTAGACTGACAGTACTGGCAGGGTGCTGAAAGGCTTCCACACTGTGATAAAAACGTGCGAAGCAGGACTGAATGTGGTCACAAACTCCACTAAACCCCACAAATATTCCTGAGATACTTGGCGCAGTTCTCACCTCGCATTCCGAGTTCGGTGCCAATCCCACCCCGATCCTAAAGGACGTGGACTTTGACAACGCGAGGCGACCTCAGGCCAGAAGTAGGACTCCATCCGGTTCCTCTCCCGGCCCTTTTGCTCCCAACCCAACAGCTCTTTTCACCAGTTCGTGCACCTTGGGCCCAGACCCCAAGCCCTAGAGAGTCGGGGGCTCAGGCAAAACAACGGAGCGTTGTATTCGGTACATGCCAACGTCTGTATACTGCCTCATCGACAACAAAGCAGCGAACGGCGTACAACACTCATGCATCCACTCGCCTGACGTCCATCGCCCTCCTCGCTGGCGGCAGCCGCGTCTGGCGGCCTTCGGTGCTGACTTGGCGATCCCCAACACCCGCCCATGGCCCCCAGGCGTCGACACACCTGGAGGGAGCGCCTGCCGTTCCGACGGTAGATGGGCGATCAGCACTGCGGCGCCCTTGGTTGTCGTGTCGACAGAGGCAAGCCGTCCCTGGCGCGCAGCGGCCAGGCTACAGCACAGGCCCACCTCTCGTGGGCGGAACGCGAGGGGATTTAGTTGAAACTAAATGTCAGCAGCAGGTCGCAGCGGGTACTCCCTGCAGTTGCTCGGCGCCTGCGATAGTGGCTGTGGTTCTCCCATATTACGAGGCTCATTAAAGTCCAATAAGTTGGTCTCCTTTGCTCATTCCAGGTTGTTTGCGCCACGCCGCGTACTGAGCAATGCAATAGGCGAGCAGACGTTGCTTGATCAGCCGATGGCCATCTGCGAAGATGTCATGGTACCGTCGCATCCGAATACGTAAATACAACGTCAATACAGCCCTGTGTACACAAGGACTGTATATAAGGCCATCGGGAGTCCGGGGAGTTGCAGCCAGACGCGCTGGAACTGGCAGAAAACGAGCTTTTGCTCTACGCCGTCGTGACCCTTGCCGAATGCGAAGTAGGCGCTGTGTTGCGGGTGCTCCAGGGGGCCGAGGACTGATCATTGTATGCGACTATCATCGCGTAACCTGGTTGTCAAAACGAGCAGCAAAAACGTAAATGCAGCCGAAAAACTAGTCCCTGTACAAATTTACACTTTGGCGCGCAAGAACGTAAACGTAAAATGTAAACTCAAAAGTCAGATTTCAGCGTCAACTGAAGGTTCCTGTTTGGTGTTGACACATCAGCGGAATGAAACTTCACAGTATGTCCAGCTGGGGGCTGTTGCTGCGGTAGATCCGGAGGTCCTGAGGAATGACACGGCGGAAGGGTGCAGCGGGTGCAGAGGACACTGTCCAAGCAGGGAAGCGAAGCCCAGTGAATAAAGAGACTGGGAGGTGATCTTTATTCGGCGAGCCCAAAGCGACAAGAGAGATAGACTGCTGCGCCCAAAAAGAGTACCAAGAAGTTTGCCCAGCCCGAGCGAGGGTAGGCGCAAAGGTGCGTTGGTGCTCTTTGGGTTTATGGGAATTGCGGTGTGCCGACGATACACCAGACAGGCGCCCATTCAGCTCGCTCGGGGATGCGCCACTGTGGAATCGAAGGCCCGCAAGGTCATCCTTTTCTTTGTCTGTTTGCGTAACTTTTCTGATTCCTAATCAGCGCAATAAAGGACATGGGTTTTTGTGTTGAATGTGGCGGCATTCACTGCCATACTCACGCCGGTTATTGTTGTCTCGCCTCTGCATTTCAAGCTTCATTGAAGTGTGCATGCACCCATCATGTTGGTCCTTTCAAATGCATTTGATGTTTTTACTGTTTATCGGATGATCGAATGTGGACGACTGCGCCTCGAGGTGTGCGACGACGAAGCGCAATTAATTACTCAACAGCTGAGCATTTTATTCTATAGGAAGTGGCGACAGCCTGAGAGTGCTGCGGTGGCTTGTCAGGTGGACGGCGCTTCCCAGGTTAGTTCGGGACCTATAAAGGACATGGGCCAAGGAGTGCAATTGCGCAAATATGTTTGCAAGGTTCCCTCACAGTGCAGACTTGAAAATGTGATTGGGCGTGTACCAATCCTATCTCTACATTTATTGAAAGCGAGCATGACACAGCCGTGTCATCAACAAGACTATGGCGGCCTTCGTTTGTTGTACGCTTTCTTCTTCTTTCCGGTCCACGGCACCATATCGGGTGTCCGAGTCCATTTGCCACAGCACTTCTTGTATTTGGTGCTCGTTTGTGCCAACATGGCGAGGGCGGTTTCGACCGTATGCCTCAAATAAGGCATTCTTAGTGGGCTCAATAATGGCCTTATTGGGTAAAAATTTTGTTGTTATTTGATGTAATGAACAGCAAGAAAAAATGGTTGTCGATGCTCAATAGTGTCTGCTTAATTAGGCAGTAAGCGAGTCCAGGCATGTTCACGGCATCGAGTTTCCAGATGTCGCGTCCCACTAGGAAAAAACAGGCCAAATGACACAGTCCTGACACGGTCTGCTCAAAATCCAACCATGTACTTTCGGCAAATGTGGTCCCAAAACTACACAGTTAGTGCACACATGGACACAGTTTCAACAGTGTAACCTCAAGCAACTGTGTAGACTACACGGTTTCCTAGGATCCACGGTTAACACTGCGCCAATGTGTGCACTAACTGTGTAGTTTTGGTACCACACTTGCCGAAAATACACAGTTGCATTTTGAGCAGACCGTGTCAGGACTGTGTCATCTGGCCTGTTTTTTACTAGTTTCCCCCCAATCCCGCCAAACTCCAAAGCTGCTGGAGCTGTCCGGCTTGCCGTTTGATCCCAAGTTTCTTGACAAGAACAGACTGTCGGTGCTGGAGGGGGGATGGCAGCTCTCCGGCACGCACGGCAACATCAAGGAGGGCATTTAGCTGAACGAAAATTGGATTCCGCACCGGGTGGCCATAAAATCGCCAAAGTACTCAGAGCTCGATAAGTATAGAGAAGCCTTAGCCAGGGAGCTGCGCGACCTGGCCGCCGTGCCTGGCCACCCCAACATCGTGACGGTGATGGGTTCTGTTTGACGCACGGGCCGCTAATATTCGAGGAGTTCATGGTGTGTTCAAAATTGCCTCTGCCGTTCTTGTGTCACTAGAGGAAAAGGACCAAATAACACATTTTGCAAACACATATTTATGCATTTCATAGTGCTCTGCATGCTAAAAACATGGAAATAGCCCAAACCCGTAAATTTTGTAATTCTGATCACGTGTCATGTGGTCCCTTTTTCCCTAGTGTGTTGTGCAACATTTCAAAACTGGCCCACCCCACTCAGTTTCCATTAATGCGTCGATGCCTCGAAGGTGTGCACTAATAGGCTGCCAGCATTGGTGGGGTGCTGAAAGTTTCCTTAGTGTGTGAAGAGTGTCGTCAGAACTGCTCGAGCTCACAAACTCCACTGAATGCCTGAAGCACTGGCGAGGCTCTTGGATGAGTTCTCACTACAGATTCGTGTGTTCGGGTGCAAGCCCCACCCTACCAAATGACGTGGCCTTTTAACAGTGCGAGGCGATGCCAGGCCAGAAAAAGATGTGGCGCCATCCAATTGCTCTCCCAGACCGCTTGATCAGACCCCACGCAACGGCGCCATAAGGTTTTCACCAGATTGTGCACCCTGGACCGAGAATCAAGACGCCGAAAAGTCGATGGTTCAAACAAAAATTGGGGGCGTTGCATTCGGCCAACATCGCTACACTGCCGCATCTGTAGGACAAACAAGCGGTCAGTGTAAATATATATTAGCATTAAAAACTTACTAATGTATTAACAACTTACTAGATAATAGCATTAATATATTATCATTAATGCTGAACACGTGCCCGCGACGGCAAGGGCGAACAAAATAACACGCGGACGGGGCAACCAAGTGTGCGTGTGGCTCATAGATCCACTTGCCTGATCGTCATTCCCTTCCTCGCTGGCGGCGGCCGCGTCCGGTGGTCTCCGGCAATGAACCGACGATCCCAGACAGCCGCCCATGGCGGCCTGCTTCGGCGCAGCCGGTGGGATCACCTGCGGTCCCAACGACAGTTTGGCATTCGGCTTTGCGGTGCCCTTGCGTGTGGTATCGCCAGAGGCAAGCCGTCACTAGGGCGGGGTGTGGCTCGACCACCCAGGGCTAACTCGACGGCGAGAGGAAGGGGGAGGTGATGCCAGCTCGAGTGTCCGCATTCGCCGCCCCTAGGATTCCTCGGTAGGTGTCCATGGGTAGCTTCCTAACAGCTCCCATTGTGGCTGGCCTCAATACAGTGAGGGTACAGTGGGGTTACCCATATAACGCCTACCCCTGGCGTAGCCCCAAGCAGGACGCTATTTGGGGTCGGGAGCCAAAACAATGACTTATTTTACTTTCCATTGTAGTTTATTCCATCAAATGGGCCTCTCCATCACTGTTTGCGCAGCAGAAGATGTGTTGGCAGCGATACGAGCTGTCGAAATGACAAATAGACCCATCGCACAGGCGTGCCCTGTGCCATATTGCCACAGCATTGGAGCAACGTGTTAGAGGCTGGCATTGGTGTGGTGATTCAATTTCTCTTGCATTTACAAATAGCTGGCAGCCACACGATGACATTCACAAAACGCTTCAGTGCGAACTCCGACACGCTGTTTGCCGCAATCCACTACTCGTCTTGCGCACTGATTTCAACTGCATTGCCAACATCACGAACGCTTAATGCGTTCTGCAGGCCAGTGCCGCATTATGTAAGCGGCCTTGCACAACCCGAATAATGCACAACCCGAATTGCACGCTGTGCCACGAGACTGCTGCGCCTAATGTTCTATATCTCGATTCCAAAACATGCATTTGATGTGGCCAACTTCTTTGAATTTCTGGATCTGGATTGCTAGTAGACAGTGACTACTATATTTACGGTGTAGCGTTGTTCTTGCTGAGTTTATGGACTAATCTCTGATCAGGTGACCATCTGTTGGGCGCCTAGGCATGGACGGTGTTCTCAATTATGTCAATGCAGGGTCCGATTTCAACACGAGGCAATGTTTGAGAGACCATCTCCCAAAGCATATAGTCAATCTCGGCTTCTAAAATGTTCACAGGCCACAGCAAGCTGCATGATGGAAATGGCTGTGTGGCGCCAGCTGTGGTATGACTACAACCACAGACAAGTCGCGCAGCGCTTAATTCTGTTCCCCATCTCTCTGCACTACCCAACAATATTGCATATCTAACGGGCACCTCTGTTGGGTGCGCTTGAGGAACAAGCGTTTCGGTTGTGCATTGTTGAACCATGCTCTGCATCGTCGATTAAACGATAGCGTGATTTTCAGAGTCAACGCAAGTGAAAGTCAAAAATATGGGCTCAGACACTGATGATCATGTCATTCCATTCCACATTAAAACCGATAAAATATACCAAAGCAACGCCTATGTCACTCTCACTAATGATACACTCAACGCTTTTAGTAATTCATCGAACATTATCCTCCATCCAATTTCCTAACCAAAGCGTTTGATGGTTCCACGCCCATCATGGCGGAATTGTGGGCGTTCCCCATATTCCATCTTACCCACGATCAATTTGCAATACATGGCATGTATTGGCCACACTCGGGTGCCGTCCGGTCCATTAAGTCCAGTCCATAAAACTGAGTGTGATATTCGTCCGGTAATATCCAGTTCGCTATTTGCCGTACTGCCATCCGCAGAATCCCGCTCTCACTTTTTCTTCACCGTTATTTGCCGTTAAATTAACGGATGACATGTGCGGCGTCCGGTCCGCAACAAAATATCCGTTGATTAATAATTTTGGCTCGTTATTACCCATAGGTACTTGCTTTCCAGCCACGGCAAGGTCGAGGCGAAGTTGCCAAGGGGTTTCCATTTTGCAGCAACTCGAATTACGATGGGTTGCTACGGCGGTACTCCACAGTTTCCACGCCAGGGCAGCGAGTGTAAAGCCCATCCACCAATTGCAGTTAGCGATTGGACACATTTCTCACAGAAAATCTCTTCTATCTATATGATACCCCAGGTTCATCCACCATTCCAACATAGTACGTCGAAGTTCAACAGTTCAACATACATGAAGATGGGCAACGAATAGTGCGAGTCGTGATTTGTTATCTTCCATCTCTGCTATCGCACCCTCGCTGCGGCGGTACTCCAGAAGTTTCCACGCCAGGGCAGCGACTGTAAATTCTATCCACCAATCGCAGTAGTTGTTGGGACGCATTTCTTGAATGAAATTTTCTTCTATCTATATGATACCCAAAGTTCATCCACCACTCCAACATAGTGTGTTCAAGGTGTGCACTTCAACACAGGACAACGGAATATTACAAGTCATGATATCTTATCTTTTATCTCTATGGTACCGCACCCTCGCTGCGGCGGTACTCCACAGTTTCCACGCCGGGGCAACGAGGGTGGTCACTGGCGGTGATCCAAACTTTGGAATCCAAAGTCACTACTTCCCCCCCTTCCCTCCCTTCCCTCCCTTCCCTCCCTTCCCTCCCTTCCCTCCCTTCCCTCCCTTCCCTCCCTTCCCTCCCTTCCCTCCCTTCCCTCCCTTCCCTCCCTTCCCTCCCTTCCCTCCCTTCCCTCCCTTCCCTCCCTTCC